>JBAMJV010006218.1:0-67425 GCA_037951105.1 Echinarachnius parma
GGTCCGATTCAGTCGTGGTCCATGCAACATGTTGAATCGGGCCCGATTTGCTTCCGTCTTGCTACCGACGGGCAAACCGACGAGCAAAGCACACAGAGCCGATCTGACTGAAAAACCAGTCGGATCCGTTCGAGTCGGTTCTGTCTGTGCCGGGATTAAATCGCAATTCCACCCTTCATTCCTACCAGCAAATATGGGCGTATGCAGTTTTCGCTGTTTTTGCACGAATTATACATAATTTTGCACAAGCTTATCAGAATATTAGCTTGCCCAAATATAATATGATCTTGCCCCCAAAATATCATGGTTTGGCACGAATTTTACGTGCGTTTTGCCTGAGCATGGCCATTACCAACACTCTCAAGGGGGCTGCAGACCCCTATACCCTGCCATCCCCTGCTTCGCACACACACCGGTGCGTGACGAGGCGTCCTCCACAGCCTTATAAAAGCTCTCTCCCACTCAGAGGTTTGTCAGATGAAGCCGGTTGTTAATCGGCGAGACAACACACCTACACGAGTAGGACTTTCTGTTTGGCTGATTCAATTTACGTTTCTACTTCGGCTGGATGAAGGATCTTACTTCTGCATTGATATTTCCTCCACGTTTAACGCTTTCTCTACCGTTGATTGGTCATTCTATTCATAGTATGTGACTTGCTGGCACCATGAAGCTGATTGAGTTCATTTGTTTGCTCCTTATCACCATACCTCGTGGTAAGTATTACAATTTGTTTTTGTTTGAAGGCCGATTTTTTTCTGCATTTATTAACAAAATCAAAACGAAATATACGTATAACATTTTCCATACATAAACATTAGAAAACAGTTAAATTATAATAGTTATACAGTCATGATATAAATAAATGTGACAATAACTTATGTATATTTTTATAAAAATAAATAAATGCAGTAGACCAACCATCATAAGCAGGGAGCTTGAGTGGATGGTGGCCTGGGAGGGGGAGGGGGAGCTACATGGTGTCCAAAATGCGTTGTATAACAATTATTAACTCGTCACTTAAATGCGTAATTTCAAATTATAACAGAATATATAAATACCCCCCCCCCCCCCCAAAAAAAAAATTGCTGGTGCGGGTGCAAAACACGCGTGTTTGTACTTCTATATAATTTCGCGCCATAAAAATTACAAATATTAAACACCAATGTACCAATGTACCAATGACAATTAATATACAAGAATACGATAATCCATAAATACATTTTTATCAAATTTCATGAAAAAAATTATCAGGTTTTGATGGTGTCTAGGTAAAATATTTTAATATAAGATTTGTTTTCATACGGGCTTTGAACGAATAAAGGTATGTGCATTGTTTTATGTTTTGGGGCAGATTATTCCAACTATCGGGTCCATGATGTCTTATAGATCTATGGACAATTAAAACTTTGGGATTAATAAGGTGAAGGTCAGATGAATGTCGGGTGGGGTACGAATGAATATCAGTATTATATGTGAATAAAATATTGAATGGTTTTGGAAGTATATTGATTGAAAATTTAAACATAAATATTGCTGATTGGAAAGTGTGAATATAATTTATTTTCAGGGTTTTAAATTCATAAAATATAGGATCTGTGTTCGCTAAAACATGCGCATGAGCGCGTACACGTAATGCTTTCTTTTGAAGAAGAAATATTGCATTAATTTTCGTCACACGGTTTTTCCCCATGCTATGTTACAATATGATATGTAAAAGGGAGAATAAATTAATTATATATCGTAATTAGTGTCCTTTTTGAAAGAAAATATTTCAATTTATATAATATACCGATAAGGCTAGAAACTAGAGTACAAATATTATTTATATGAGGATGCCATATCAAATTAGAATTTATTATTACGCCTATGTGAAAAAACTATGTAAAAACCTCTTTGGTAAATTTTTGAAAAAGTGTCGGCATTATATAGATTTTGTCCTAAATTGTTGAATAAATGTTGGACCCACATTTATTCCAATCAAATCATTTCATGATTATCGGTAAAGAGAGTACAGTTTTGGTCAAACTGAATGTTAGTAACCAAAACCTTCACCATTACATTACAAACTAATAGGTATAACTCCACCATGCTCGAAAGGGATACAGAGGCGTACCCAGGGGGGGGGGGGGGGGGGTCAAACCCCCCACCCCCTTATACAAAGAAATGACTGTTTTGGGGGTTTTGAACCCCCCCCCCCCCACACTTTCAAATTTGTACTGGTCTCGAGACTACATTTTAGCGGTCTCGACAGTTATTATCGATGGTCTCGGCCTGGACAAGTGCGAAGAACCTTTGTCTCGGCCACGAAAATGTCGAAAAGAACATTGGTCTCGGCCTCGAAAATGTCGGAAATGCCAAGTCTGGGCTTCGAAAATGTTCTACGACTACCCCCCCCCCCCCCCCCTCCCCGCTTACAAGATTCTCAACAATAGGTTATGGTCTCGGCCTCGAACATTTTGGACCGGACCTGGTGTCGGTCTCGAAAATGTCGAAAATTCTCGGTCTCGGCTTCAAAAATGTTCTACGACTACCCCCCCCCCCCCCCTCCCCCGCTGACAGAAATTTTTCTGACGAAATAACCCCCCCCCCCCCTTGAAAAAATCCTGGGTAAGCCACTGGATACAAATCATTTCAATATGTATTGATATTCCAGCTCTTTCAAGAACCAATTTTGATAAAATAAAGTTGATTATGTCATTAAAATTATGTGCTCTTCAAATTGTGCACTCAGTTTTTCATTACCTCACAAAAATTACTTCTTGAAGCGCCTTCTATACCAAAACGAACTATCCATATCGATATTGTAAACTTAATTTGTATGAAAATTGGATTAACCCTAATAAGGCCGGGGGGCCATAATGCCCCCCCCCCCCCCACCTCCGCAATTTTTTGTATTGCTCCAAAACGCTGTAAGATGACGCGCCGATGCTTGGTGACTTTTTTTTTCGGGTCTTGCGCACATTTTAAAACAAAAATTCCGAAAATCGGACCTACCGTTATAAAGTCACGTGACCTTTTGTCAATGCATGTCAGCCCGAAAATCGCTCAATTTCGTGATTTGTGTACAAAACATATGGAAATATAATTTTTCGTAAAATGAGGTATATCATTGGT
Organism: Echinarachnius parma; assembly: GCA_037951105.1. Classification (NCBI taxonomy): domain Eukaryota; kingdom Metazoa; phylum Echinodermata; class Echinoidea; order Clypeasteroida; family Echinarachniidae; genus Echinarachnius; species Echinarachnius parma. The sequence continues at coordinate 3,118 of JBAMJV010006218.1, forward strand.
TATTTGGTGTTGTTTTCATTTTATATGTTGGTTTTGGGGTTCAAAATAGATAAATTATAGTTAGAAATAAAATAAACAACAAAAACAATAAAATACATAAGTTTAAAAAAACAAAGAAATACATAAGAAATTATCAAAACAATAGAAAACATAAGGAAGAACCTGGCTCTTCCACATTTTGTTGCCGTATTATTATTCCACATGCTCTGAAGAATATATGTAGTGAAAACCAGAGTTTAATTATGAAGAATATATGATTTATGGGTAAAAATATGAATTTCATGACTTATTTGCATAAATTACCATAAATATGAAAATTAATGACTTTATCAAAAAAATTAAAATTACCATTGTATTCTATACACTTCACTTATCATGCGTGCAAATTTTCACGGCGAAATCTTAGGGGGGGGGCCATAATGCCCCCCCCCCCCCCCCGGCTTGCTGAAGACCTCAAATAGCCCGGCCCTTTTAGGGTGCCTTTTGGAACTATGCTCTTCATATCATGCAAAACTAACAAAGGGTTCATACAACATTTATTCATGTGATCCAATAACTATGTGCTCTGAGTAATGTGTGAAAATTCAATGTTAAATGGATGTCATAATATAAATTTGTTGTTTGTTATAATTCCGTGTTTTAGGGCTGCTCGTTCGAGGAACTCAAGACAGTTGTGAACGTAACATACAATCATATTGTTCGAGTCTGACTATGCCAAATGGGCAACGGGTTCAACTGGTTCCTAAAACGAAGGTTCCCAAAGCACTCGTCGAGGCCACCAGGAGGATATCGGCCACTCTTACTCCGATGGTCTGCTCTCTACCAGGTAAGGGAATAATGCTGGTAGGATAAGTTTTTTGCCAGACAACTCTCAACCCATGCAATTAGTCATATTTGTATCAGTCAGTATTATTGTTTCCCCTTTTCTATTTGTTTGAATTTTGAGTTCAGTTGAGTGTTGGCTTTATATACAAGTCACATTTCATGAACACTATATCATCAATAACATTTCATAACCTAGGATTACTTTCGTTTTCAAGGAGAAAAGGCGCCAAAACAATGACAATGATACGACATTTAACAAAAAATGTAACTATGTAACTAGTCGCATGGTTTGATTATGCAAACTATTAGGCGTTTCAGATGATATCTTCACATATCTTTAAAAGTAAAACAAAATTGCTTAGGATTAAAAAGTTCATAATAAATGTAGTAGTTAAAGTCCTTCTCGTGCCAATTTTGGCACATAAGGCGGCGCCTATTCATTAGCCCTATGCCACACGTCAACTAAATGTAGCGAATTTTACAGAAAGAGGCCAGTCCTCTGGTAACTCATGTGATTAACTCTCCCTTCCCCATTATATAAAAGCCGAGCGCCTGGCTTGAAGGCAGGAGGTACCATTTGTATGACCCGGTCTTGGTTCGAACCCGGGACCTCCCGTGCATGAGGCGGACACTCTAACCGCTAAGCCACCATGCTCAGCTTATACAGAAGACTAAATCGTATAAAAGTCCATCTCAAACAAAGTACAAAAAGTGATGCGTGGTTAATAAAATGTGTTTTGGTGTGATCTAATATGTCCAGAAAGTAATGTGTGAAAATTTCACGTAAAATTGGATGTTATTTGGCCGAGAAACGATCGAAAATGCAAAGTGATATTTACTTCAATACTCATTGCACTTTGTACACGGCTGAAAAAGTTCCCGTAAAAGTGTAAATTGCCCTCATATCTGTTAGAAAAATTCTCCAGTATCTTGATTATAACACCACTATTCGCCTAGTTCATGCACTAATTACATCACGACTTGTAAATATTTGTAAGCGCTTAGAGGCTCTTTGCAATAATGCGCTATAGAAATATATATTATTATAATTATTATTATTATTTCATATCCGAACACTTCAATCGTAAATATCTTTTGAACGAAATGTAAATTTGAAACTCGACACCTGTCCCATGCTTTTATTGTTGATACGAATAAAACAAGATATGAGGGAACCGCTAGAATTCCAGTTGGATTTTGAGGATTTGGACAATGTTACATAGTCCCTTTAAAAGGACGATATACAGAAATACTATACAGAAAATATATTGCCCTTCTAGTGGCCATTTAACACTGGGGTTCACACTAGGAAACACACCGTACACTGTACTTTCCGGGAAAAAGGGGGTGGGGTTAGTGTTAGGGTTATTATGTAAATATGGGATAGAAAAAATAGTTTAACAAAGAAGGGTGCAAAAACAAATAATGAAAGTACAGGTTTGTACGCACAAGCCTTTGAAAACGATTTAAAAACAATTAACAAATTTCTCATTCAATTGATCATACCTGTTGTACCCATACATTTGTATACAATGATAATTATAAGTCCAAGCTTGTACCCTTGCGATTAGGCAGCCATTACCATAATTACCCGAACTGCGGCTGTCTGCTTTGTAATCGTGTGAAAATGGAATGGAATAGGAACAGAGGCAAACTCCTCAACTTAGATAATTGGATATTTAGCGGTCTGACTATTTATCTGATACATTAATTTCCGCTGCTCGCATTTATTCATAAATCATTAAAAAAGATCATAATTTCAACCAACTAATTAATAAGACTCGTTACTTATATCACCATAATACAGGCAACGCGTGGTCATGTTCATAAAGCTGTGTTTCCATTAGAGCGAATTTCCGCCGCGAACATTCGCACGGACCAAATCAGTGTTATTCATATATTATTCATATATATCATTCATATTACATGGCGAATTTTCGCAAGCGAACTTTTTAAATCGTTCCTCAGAGCAATTTGTTAAATAATTCGCTGCGAAAAAAGATATTCGCCGCGGAAATTCGCTCTAATGGAAGCAGCTTAAAGGGAACCACCACCCAAAAATAATATTCTTATACATGAAAGGTAACATCTTTCGTATTCTATTCCATCAATTAGTTCACAAAAATATGTTTCCAGAAAAAAAATATATAATTGAAAAACGCATCACCATTCTAAAGCATGCGTTCATACGGTCTGAATTGCGAAGACTGCGTGCAGAGCGAACGTGTGCAGAGTGTGCGAATGTGTGCAGAGCGAACGAATCGCCAACGTACGCGTGAATAGCATCGGCGCACTCGCAAATGTTGGCCCGTATGGAACCAGGAAATAGTAGTGGTTCCGTAAGTGGTGAAAATCAATTGCTTTGTTTATGAATTACACAACCCTTTGCAAAATGTTGGGTATCTATTTGATATCACAAAACGGTACCAAAACATATACTTATGTGTTGTTCTTTGCCTGGTGGTCCCCTTTAATACGGAATAAAGTGTAATTTTGTATAATAGAGTAAATTGGAAATCTTGTTGAATCCTGCTTCAAAATAAGCACATACAAATACAAATACTAGAATAAAAGAAAGGGAGTAGGGGTGAAAAGGGGAGAAGAGAGATTATGCCTATATTAACATTACAATAGTGGATCTGGTGTGCTCAAAATTGTGACTTTGTATTTGTGTTTAATTACATTTAGGGATGAAGCGCTTTTTAAATGGGGTGGGAGGGAATTCCAAAGTTTTGGACCTGCAAAAGAGACTGCTCTCTGTGAGACTACTGTTCTTGAGAAAGGAATGTGATAACCATTACTACTACGGGCAAGGGCGTCGATTTCTTCTCATGGTTGGGGGGGATGATCAGGGGGTTTGACCCAATGACGATGCGGAGCATCGTACACGAGCCGCGAAGCGGCGAGGCGATTTTCTTTGGCTATTTTGCTAAGGGGGGGTTTGACCCAATGACGATGCGGAGCATCGTCCACGAGCCGCGAAGCGGCGAAGTCCGAGCCGCGTAGCGGCGAGGCGATTTTTTTGTGTGGCTATTTTGCTAAGGGGGGCGGGGGGGGGGGGGGGGTTCGACCCAATGACGATACGGATACTGTGTGGGTCTGGACACAATGATGGCGTTTTTCTATGCACATCGCATTTTCACTTGGCAGCCCAAGGGGGGGGGGGGGGTTTAAACCCATGATGGCGTTTGTCTATGCACATCACATTTTCACTTGGCAGCCCAAGGGGGGGGGGGGGTGTAAACCCCCTAATCCCCCCCCCCCCCCCCGTAGATCCGCGCCTGGGGGGGGGGGGGGTGGGTGTGGGAGGGGGTGTCCCCCCTCCCACGGTAGGAAGCTTTTGCATTTTTGGGCTTGAAATTGTGCAATCTGGAGCATACCTAAGGCATCAATTTCACGTTTTATAAACTTGTTTCTGAGTTACCGTGTTATAGATAAACACAATTAATTAAATCAAGTTTGCAGAAAACCAAAGGGCGGATCGCACTTCTTGTTTTGCTTATGGTAGCCTCTTCCACAATTACATGCGCCAGTATACTTTTTTTTTTTTTTACCCTCCCAAATATTGGGGGGATGATAATACAGGCCATCCCCCCCCCCCCACCTCAAATATTGGAGGGATATAACCCCCCATCCCCCCCCCCCCCCCCCCCCCGTGATCGACGCCCCTGGTATTGTATGAATGCGTATCCATATTAAGAAGAAAATACTTAGACAAAGATGAAGGGATCAGTCCTTTGTGACAAGAGTACATTAAAGATGCTAATTGATGAGAGTATAATTGTAAAATATTCAAAAGTTTGAGAGTTTTAAATAAAGGACGAGTGTGCGTGTTTCTAGTGGAATGACTTATGATGCGGATTATTCTCTTTTGCAATCGCAAGATTCGTGTAATATTGTTGCAGGAGGAATTGCCCCAAATAACAATGCAGTATAATAAGAAAGGATATAATTATCATAGTAAAATAAAGATTCATCAAAATATGCTTTGGTAAATAATACAATTTGTTGATGACACCAATGTTTCTAGATAAGGTAGTACTAAGTGAGTTTGTATGTTCATTCCAAGTATTATTATAATTATTATTATTATTTCATATCCGAACACTTCAATCGTACTTCCGCACTTCTCACAATGTTGATACTTTTAAATTGAGATTAAAAACTCATTTGTTTAAGCAAGCTTTTTGTGATAGTTAATTTTTTTAACACATGTATACCTTAACAATTTAGTTTTGTTCATTTTGTTATTTTTCATGTAAATATGTTTAAGCGCTTAGAGGCTCTTTGCAATAATGCGCTATAGAAATATATATTATTATAATTATTATTATTATTTCATATCCGAACACTTCAATCGTAAATCGTAAAACAAGGTATGAGGGAACCGCGGTTACAAGACCGATCGTTGCCCAAGATAAAAGTGCGCCTTTTTATGTGGGGGTGCGTATACGCAACCCCCACATAACCCCCCCCCCCCCCCCCCCCCCCCCTGGCTACGGGCCTGCCAAATGTTACAGTTTGCATACAAGTCTTGTGTGTTCTCGTCATTTTTAAACGAATGCAGATTGTCTGAGTAATCCCTGCAAGAACAACGCTACATGTGTGGAAACGCTCTCCGGATACATGTGTACCTGTGCACCGTATTATACAGGAACACACTGTGAAACCGGTATGTATTGATATGAAAGGTAGTTTATTCTAAAACGTCCCATTCTACTTGACGACACGACGAGATTTTTCCTCTTGTCAAGTCGACTTAACATTCATATCATGTCGACATGTAAAGATATTTAACTTACCATGTCGACTTATTTACTTTTATTAGTCGACATGGCAAAATAAATTATCTTGTGAAGTTGACTTCACGAAAAGTTCATGTCGTCGTGGTGACATAAATTATCTTGCCAAGTCGACTTCTAAACAAAGATGTCATGACGACATGTATCATCTTGCCAAGTCGACTTTACAAAAAAGTTCATGTCGTAATGGCGACATAAATTATCTCACCAAGTTGACTTCCCAAAACGTATATGTCTTCATGGCGAAATAAATCATCATGCCAAGTTGACTTCTAAATAAATACATTTCGTCATGGCGACATGTATTATCTTGCCAAGTCGACTTCCCAAAAAAGTATATGTCGTCATGGCGACATAAGTTATCTTGCCAAGATACTATAGGTTTTCCCGCTCAATTTGACACTTTTTTTAAATCGAATTAATTAAGGGTCATTCAATTTTCACGCATTGCCTCGTAATCGTTGGTATCGGTCTTTCAAATTCCGAATAAGTGCAAGCGAATTCATGCATGCGCATATAAGCTTTCGTGAATAGGCACAGGAGTTCTTTTATGGGCACTTGAAGTCGCGAATGTGCAGCCAAATGTCAACTTGGTGCATACAAACAAACGCGTCATGCCCTTTCACAAATTCGAATGACCGAATATGCGCCAGCGTAAACTACGTGCCAATTTGAATGACCATTGATGAAAAGGCTCCGACGTGATTTTGAACGACTATTTACGAATTCGAATGCTGCTTTGACACGGCGATCGCAAATCGCCAGATTTCCACAACTTCCGGAGGTGTGTGGTACGACATAGCGTGTGATGCCTCCAGGGTCGTCATCTGCGAGAAACCGACAGGTGGGTTCCATGACATGGGCAATTTGTATTTAACTACAGGGGTGGCTGAAATCGTGCGCCCGAAAACATATTTCCTACCTTTAAAAAAGCAAACGCGCTGATATAACACCCCCCAAAAAAAAAAAAAAGAGAAAATGAGCGTCGTCTATGTATTGTATTTGTAATGTAATTGTATTTACACTTGACATCTGGGCCTCTTACTTACTAATTGTGTACCATTTTATAAAGAGCGAAAATGATTATTAACGTCGTAGTCAAATAGTTTACACAGTAGTTAATGTAACCATTTGTCTCACCGATACAGACACACTCCTTCACTGCCCTACGAACTGGACACTGGGCTACCGGAAGTGCTACTTCTTCACCGGGCAGGTGATGAACTGGCAGGAGGCCAAGGACTACTGCGGAGACTTGACCGAGGTTTGTCAATCCCTTATTTGCATGTTAGGTTCAATTGACAGAGATACTCTTCTGCACTCTCCGATAAACTGGAGTTATTGGACCCGGCCCTGGGCCACCGGAAGTCACTTGATACATCTTCGCAGGGCAGGTGATGGATGACCTGGTACGAAGCCAAGGACTACTGCGTCAACCTGACATAGATCGCATATATCTGTACTATCGAATCGCAGTACTCAGGTTGTGTACACTGTTAAAACGCTGTGTAAAAAAACGGTGTGTAAAAATGGTTGTTGAATCTTTTTGAACAACTTTAGGTGTAGCATGATTAGTTGTAGAAAGAAGGGTTGTGTAAAGCGGCCATTGTTCAAGCGTTGTTGAAACGTGTAAAATTACGTGATAGTTACGACCGCGAAGTCGTCGCGACAAAACCCCTTTTGTCCCATCGTAAACCAAGCGAAACGATTTAGCACAGACGGTAGCGTGTTAGTCTTATAACCCAAAGATCTCCGGTTCGATTCCGACTTTACCGTTTTATAGTACAATCATTTTTGTATTTGCTATTTCAACAACAGGGTTGTTTAAAATTTATTCTAAACAACGGCTGTAGAAACTTTTTTAACAACAGTTGTGTAAACTTTAAAGGGACTTAGTAACATTGTCCAAATCCTCAAAATAAAATTTTTATTCTAGCGGTTCCCTTATACCTTGTTGTATTCGTATTAACAATAAAATCATGGGACAGGTTTCGGTTTTACAAATTTCCCTTTCGTTACAAAGATATTATGTATGATTGAAGTATTCAGATAAGAAGAACTCCGGGCTAGTTTTTCTTCCGTGTACAAAGTGAGTGCAGTGAGTTACTGAATATCACTTTGCATTTTCGCTCATTACTTGGCCATACAATGTCCATTTGACTTAACATTTTCACACAATACCCTGTGGACATATGAGATAACAAAAATATACATTGCATCAACCATTCGTCACTTTTTGCACATGTCAACAAAGTTACTACAACTGGGGTTGTTGAATGTTTTCAACAAGAGTTGGATGGTTCATATGTTAAACAGCGGTTTTCAACAAGTGGTTGAATTTGTTTACACAGCGTTTTAACAGTTTATGCAACGATCGTGGGTTCGGTTCCCACCATGGCACGTGTGTCATTTAGCGGGAAAACTTTATTTACATTCGACGCTCTCAAACCAGGCGAATTTAATGATTCATTCATGTATTCATTATAGTAATTTGACGCCCCGACATGGCAGTTCGGCTAAAACCAAGTTAAATGCTTCATGCGCTTTATACAAATTGATAATCTGACACATTTCAAGATGGACTAAACACTTGGCCTGGTACATGACACACCCGTAGCCTCCAAATTTAGAAATATCTTATTTTCATCAGTCCCACCCCGCCCCCCCCCCCCCCCCCCCTGTTCACACAACTAAATCAGCTGTCTTGGTCTCAGGCATGATCGGACTTGGCCACGATCAGTTCCTTGCTAACACAACAAAACAAGTTGTTTCGGTCTCGGCCAAAAAGGCCACGATCACCTCCGATCCTCCCCACCATAAAGGCGTTTGGAGGTTCAACCCCCCCCCCCCCCATTGACGAAAAATGTCTGTTTTGTGGCCCAAAGGGGGGGGGGGATCAACCCCCCCCCCCACCCACCCACTTTTTAGCGGTCCCCAAGAACACAACTTAACAAATTGTGTTGGTCTCGGCCTTGAGCATTTCTGACGGATCTCGGTGCCTCGACAATTTTTGACGGACACCCCCCTCCCCCCCCCCCCTCCCCCCCCCCCCCCCTCCTCGTTTACACGACTTTCAACCAGAGGTCTCGGTCTCGATCCGGTTACACGTTCAGATATCCATATATCGTCAGATGAGTGTAAGAAGGTCGTTAGATCTATTTTCGCTGGATTGCGTTATGCATACTTTCGTGTTTGTCGAAACCTCTTTTGCGTGACGTGTAATATTCAGAAAGTTTTTACCTAGAATTTAGGAATATTCATGAAATATCTAAAGGACTACATTTGTTTCTACATAGCTTTCAAACTTCAAGCATGATCATCTCCGTAGTACAAAAAAGGTAAATTAGCGCCCATCGCAGACGATATCTGCATTGCTTATAGCAGTGGCGTAGCTACGGGGGGGGGGGGGGGGGCACGAGGGGGGGGCCTGTGCCCCCCAATAATTTTGAAAAAACAATAGAAAACATAAGGGGCCATTTTTTGAAGGAAAAAAAGAAATACATAAGGTGTGCCCCCCCAATAATTTGTCCTTCCCCCCCCCCCCCCCCCAATCAGTCCGACCACGCTAGGCCACTGGCTTATAGCGCTGAAAAGAAATGTTCTCAGTTTACAAAAAGCTACGATTAAAGGCAAAAATATTTTCATACAAATTGTATTTTAGTATAGGTTGTCCAGCGCAAATTCATACTTTTTAAAATCGAATTCATTAAGGGTCAATTTAATTCGCGCCTTGCCCGCGCAGACGTTGGCTTCGGTCTTTCAAATTGAGAATAAGTGCAATCGATGTCGTGTATAGGTCTAAAACGCAATGTCATTTATGGACAGTCGATTCGCGAATGTGCGGCCAATTTACCGCAGACAATTTAACACGTCATGCATTTATGAGCACGTTTGGAACGTGCCAATTTGAATGACCATTGATGAAAAGGTATGATCTTTGTGTCAAATCGAATGACAATCGCGCGAATTCGTTTGCTCCGAACGTAATTTTGAACAAGTATACTCGAATTCGAATGCTGATTTGTTACGGCGATCCTTGTTGTTCTTCTTTATTTCTCTCCATAAAGGTTTGGTACGGTAACGCGTTCAGATACCCTTCTCTCCTGTACTTAGATGACGAGGATGAAAGTGAGATCTTTCATAATCTTGTTCCAGGGTTACCACGGTTACCGACTATTGGTTGGACTGCAACGACATGACGGAAGAAGGCGTGTGGACATGCGCAAGGGATAGAGCTGGCACCCCCGGTGATTTCCGAAGTAAGATTGATTGTATTTCATTAGGCTGTATTTTATTAGGCTGTAAGTAACCATTTTCATAATAAAGACAAGTTGTACATAAAGGTAATTTGGAAAATAACCCGTATGCAACTATCTACTGGTTTTTATTGCAACAAGACCAAAGGACGAGGGCATGTGGACATGCAAAAGGGATAGAGATGGCACCCCCAGTGATTTCCGAATTTCCGAAGTAAGTTATACTAGCTAGCTTCGTCCTTTCTTTTGATTGTAGAGTATATATATTCTCGCGATATTCTTGCACCGCGTCGTTTTGGGAGATTTTGATATCAAATGTGCGGGCGTCTGATTAGACGGTCCTGGTGTCACATGTCGCACTAACAAATGCAACAAACGTGCAATTTCCCATTCATTTGTGTGTAAAATGCTGCGTAATTTTTGAAAGCTGTAAAACCTGGAATTCGAGACACCTCTTGATAAGGATTTATAATGACACAAAATTAGATGAACCAAAACCAATACAAAACAAAATAAACATAAGAAAATTCAATTGCTTATGTATATTTTTGTTTTTCCTGTTTTTGACGATATTTTTCACTCATTATAGCCCGGTCACATATCAACGGATTGCGCAAACGGATGTCAAACGGAGAGCTACATTTTCCATCCGTTCTATACGCTTCTTGTCCGTTCCTTGTCCGGTGATGTACGTTGTTCTATGTTTTGTACATGAAGCAATGGAGACGACTTTCATCACCGGATAATTTAATTTCGCAAATTGTCTATTCGTTGGGCATACGTTTCCGATATCCGTTGATATCTGACCGGGCCATTGGTTATACCAAAAATATAAGCTGGAAAATGATAAAGACAACAATACAAAATTACACATTTGCCTAATTAATTAGCTCTAATTTGCATATCATTTAAAATATTGTTAAAGGGGCCATGTATAAATGCAAATACATGGTGACTGTTATTTATCTGTATTAGTGTATACATGAAATATTTGTTTACTGTTTAACCGAAATATGTTTTGTTAATTTTAACAATATTTTTACAATTAATTTGTTCATCTTGCTAAGGCAAGTCTAGAGTGAAATGCTGCCCGTGACCTCATATGTCAATCACTTAAAAGATGAACAATGCACCTTCGTCCAGGCTGAGCGCCTGCTCACAATAGTGAATACACTACAAACCCACACACTTTCTAGGACAAGAAAAACACTGTTAAGCTATTGACATCACTGGTCAGCTTACATTAGATGGCAAAAGAGAAGTACAAAAAGAACATGCCCATAATAGCATGCCCTGCATGCTTCAATTCAATAGTTTTTCAGTGTCTTTCTTGTCCTAATGATGATTGGGCTTTTCTCACATAGCAACTGCTATTGAAATTGATAGTGTGTTAGTTGGTAGTGTATTCAATCATGTGATACTATTGTGAGCAGGCTCTGAGCTTTGGCGAAAGTGCATTGTTCATATTATAAGTAACTGAATTGTGATTGATAGATGAGGTCACAAACAGAAATTCTTTCTCGAGCCTTTTTTTTGTTGTGGGCTTTCCCAATTAGAATTTTCAAGTTGATTTCATGTTTTAATGACTTTTCCATTGAAAAAAATATTATTGTATTTGGAATCCACGAGAAAAACTATCCCTGATAGGCCAAAATTAATTTGGTATGTGATTTCCATGTCATAGAACCTTTAATTTATTGATGGATTATTGTAGAATACAAAGGAAAGTATGCGCATGCCAAATTTGATCGTGATCGGGCGCGTCATAGCCGAGATCTCAGTGTGTGTGTGTGGGGGGTGGGGGGGGGGGGGGGGGGGTTAGTTCCCATCCCCCTCTATTTAGGGTTAAAGGGATAGGTATAGAGGTCGCTTCAGGAAATATTTTTTGTGAGGTAATGAAAAACTAAGTGTCAAATTTGAAAGAGCATACACTTTTAATGACAGAATACATTTTATTTCATAAAAACGTTCAGAGACCGCTGAAATATCCATAAATATAACCTTTTGTAATTATTGTGTGGCCCCAGCAATAATTCAATAATTTTGAACCAGCCGTGGAAAAAAAAATGCTTACACTTTTCACAAATTTTCAAAAGATGTTTTAAAATAGGTGTTGATGATCTCTGTATTTAATCCATATTTCATTTTGTAATTGTTGTATACCTTTCGAGCATCGTGGAGTTATAGCTATTAGTTTGTAATGTAATGGTGCATGTTTTGGTTACTAAAATTCAAAACTGTACTCTGTATACCAAAACTCAACTATACCTTTAAAGGGATCTAGTAACTTGGTTGACATGTGCAAAAAGTGACGAGTGGTTGATATAATGTTTATTGTTTTTATCTGATATGTCCACTGAGTGTTGTGTATAAATTTCAAGTTAAATGGACGTTATATGGCCGAGTAATGAGCAAAAATGCAAAGTGATATTCACTAACTCATTGCACTCACTTTGTACACGGTGCTGGTGATCCAGTAGATATCCTTTTAACGAAATAGAAATTTGAAAAACCGAAACCTGTCCCATGATTTTATTGTTAATATAAATGCAACAAGGTATGAGGGAACCGGTAGAATTCCAATTGGATTTTGAGGATTTGGACAATGTTACTAAATCCCTTTAACGTCATCTCAGCATGCACTAACAAAAGCGGTTTATGAAACTAACCTCTTTTGTTGAGTCTGCTGCTATGATGTTGGCGGTTAGTTAACTCGCTTTTGTTAGACCATGTTCAGATGACGTCTCATGCGGCAAACATTGCAGCCTCTAGTGGTCAGTCAAAACATATCTTATAGTGGTCTCAAAACATTGATTATTTCAATTATAGTGATACCCAAAAGGAAATAATTATACGACTAGAAGTTACATTAATTATGCACTAGTACCATGCAGTAACAGTTAGCGAAAATTCCAGCGATTGTCTTTCTTTTTTGTAATCTATTTCAGAATGGCACGAAGGACAGCCGAACAACTCTGGTGGAGACCAAGACTGCGGACATATCTGGAATAGCCGCCGTACTCCCATATTTTGGAATGATCTAAAATGCACCCTCTCTGGAGTGCATTCAAACATAAGACCACAGGCGGTATGCCGAATCACCGGGGACTGAAGTAAGCGAACAGTGAAGTTGTTACGTACTTGTCTAACGAATGACCATGCTCATAATTTGGTCGTGTTCGTTTTTTTTTTGTTTTTGCGAGGCTAGCTCACTTTGATTAAAATAATCTTACATTCGAATTATATGCACTTTTCCCACAAGCGGTGTGCCGAATCACCGTGGACTAAAGTTAGCGAACAGTGAAGTTGTTACGTATACAAGTCAAGTCGAATGTTCTCGCTAATAATTTGGCCGCATTTTCTTTTGCGAGGCTAGCTCACTTTGGGTGAAATTATTTTAAAATGAGAATCGTCTGAACATTTCCAAACCATTACCCCACAAACGGTGTGCCGAATCACCGTGGACTGAAGTAAGCAAGCAAATAAGAAGTTGTTCTTGTTCTTGTTAAAAGTTCCATGTGTGCCGCTGCGATTGTGCCAAACTTTCACCGCAGCATACGTTGGTTAGTCCTGTAAAAAGTGCCTGTTGCTACACACTCGACACTCGATGCGGCTGATTTGCATGCGTTGTACGTATACGCGGATGAACCAAAGCGTAATTGCTAATACTTTTGTTTTATTTCGAACATTTTATTACTCAGATTGTCAATTTCAAGACAGTTTTTTGTCAACTTGTAACTTAAACAAATCAGTTACGAAATATTCTTTCACATTCATTTGACATTGTTGTAGATAAAAGCATATTTATTTGGTTGTGTGTGGGGCTTTTCCCAAAACTGTTATGAATATTTATAATGGGTGACCGTATGAAATTACCCTAGGTTGAATTATATTGCTCTATGTAAATTGAATAATTCGTGAGATAATCTATTTAGAAAATATTAATATAATTTTGTGCATCATTTTCAAACTTGATTTGCTTATAAATTTGTATTTCTAGTATGAATTTCAAAATTATTCCAACACATTGTAATTGTTTGGCAATTGATTCAATCATACTCTTATCATATGTATATATTTGTTTGATTCATTTCGTGTATTAAATATATATTAAAGGGGTAGTTTAGTTTTGGTAGAGAGGGCGCTGCACATCACAATTTTTTTGTGAGGTAATGAAAAACTGAGTGTCGAATTTGAGAGAACATGCAATTTTAATGGCAGAATAAACTTTATTTGGTCAAAATCGACCCAGAAACGGCTGAAATATGAATAAATATATCTGATCTTATAATCATTTGGGGCCCAAATAATTAGATGATTTTTAGAAAAAAAAAAAAAAATGCTTGCACTTTTTCAAAAATTTTCAAAAGCGTTTTTTAAATAGTTGTTGATAATCTCGCTATTTAATCATTATATCAATAAAACATCACATGCATAATTTTGTATGAAAAATGGTTGAAACCAATGCCTTTTTAAAAAGCGCCCTCTTGTGTTTTAATGGCTCTTTTTAAAATGATAACAGGCTTTTTACTTAGTCGTTTGTAATTTTGTATACCTTTCGAGCATGGTGGAGTTATAACTATTAGTTTATAATGTTACTGAGCAGGTTTTGGCTACTAAAGTTCAGCCTTACCAAAACTAAACTACCCCTTTAATGTATCGTTAGTGTTTGTACTGTATTATGCCCATAGAGACCCTATCTTGCTGTGATATGCGTATGACTTTTTATTATTAGTATTATTCTATAAAATGTATGTAACAAAGCAAAATTCCTGAGAGGACAATAAGATAAACTGTACAAGTCATGTACTTTATATTTGATTTGATATAGCAGAATCATATCGTGAATATGCATTTGTATTTATTTATTTGGAATAATGGTTTGGTTGGCTGTTTTCAGAAGAAAATACGAAATTATAACCACAAATAACACAAAAGCAACTCAAATTTTATGTTATAATATGATAATTCAAGAACATCCTAAACATAAAGAGAGAGAATGCAGTTTATTGATATTTTAGTATCCCTATGTTTTGTGTTAGTTTTACTACAAATACGTGAGATATGACCATTCCATCTTAAAGTTTCACCTATTGTAAGACCAACAACCTAGAACTTAAACCCATTAACCTGTTGCATGCAATTATTGTATAAAATAGGGGCAAATTATTTACACAAATGTAATTTCAGTAATTATGAAATATCGTATATTTCGTTAATTCAATGTTACATATTAACTTTAAGCCATTTGCTAACATTCTCGTATCTTTAAGTTGTAACTGTACGATCAAAATAGATACATGTATTAGAGAATGAATATTATTGCTCATATAAAGATAAATATATGTAAATAGTATATAGTTTCAGTTGCAATTGAACCAAACTAAATAGATTTCGCATATTTGCACCGCACAATATACAAACAATCGTCATAGAGCTGTACAATCCCTGGCACTCAGAGTTGAAACAAAAGATGTCATAACATTTATCCTTGGGGCACTAGTGTTATCCTACTGATTTGTGTTTGGAATTATTTCCATATAAAAGTGTTAATTATGTAAATGGTACAATTGGAATAACAAATACCATCCATGCATGTATACGCTTCAATCCTATACTGATTCAAATTTTGGAATCTATACTAGGGTGTGACACAAATAATTTGAGTTAAATGCACATGTTAAGTTAGACATTATACTTAATTGAAATGTTAAATAATTGTACGTAAATAACATGACATTTCCTTGATATTGTTGATATTCAAAAACATTTTTAGTTTGAAAATCTTTTCAGCGAACATGATAAAGCATCTAACGGCTATCCATAATTATAAGTTTAATTTAAATTTAAATTCAACTTCAAAATGTTTGCTAAAGAGAGGAATAAGAGTTTGGGCATAAAATACCGTCCTGACGTTCGCAACCAACATACAGAGTAGTCCAAAGTCCAAAGTAGTTTTACAAAGATTCCAAGTTGAACTTAAAGTAAATCATTATGGAAAGCCGTTAATTTCTATTTGTAAAATTGTTGAAAAGTTCTTTTAAAATGCATACATTTTTATTGAAATCAGTCACATTTGTTATTATCATGGAGCCTTGAAGTTATTGTTATGAATGTTAACAATTTTTGTCGGAATTTTGAAATAGTTGTATTTTTTGGCTTTTGAATATTTATGTTTTATTCCAAGGCTACAATTCGCTTTCCATAATTGTTAGGTAAAACTTAGAATCTTTGTGAAACACTCCCCTGGTTGTTTAGAGTATGTCGTCCCGTTTCATTTAGGCCACCCTGTATAATAAATTTAGTACGAATATTTACTTCGTGTTATTAGATTTTGACTTTTTTAGAAAATTAATAAAAATGGTGTAGGATTAAAAGGAAATTGATGTTCCAACGTGTCTTAATATTGTTTCGTGTATGTGTTCCCCCTTCTCGAAACAAACTTCACCCGTTTTTGGCACATACATACACACGCATATGTATGTACATGTAAGTATCATGCACGCATTTACACACACATACACACCAACACACGCGAATACTAAACTAACATTGTTTGCATCGTATATATAGCGTAATTGAAATCATGAGTAACTCCGTATTTGGTTCTCATTTTTAACATTAAATGTTTCGGAACATAGACGTATTTCATTTGAAAATGCTGCATATCAAAATAAATTCATGCATTGGCCAGAACATCGTTATTATCTTTGGACGATTTGAGGACGCATTTTCTAAATGCAATACGGGAATATGATGCCAAAATCATCGGGAACATCATTATTATCTTCTCAAACTGTTAGGAAAGTATTTCCTGAATGAGTAACGAGAAAATGATGCCAAAACCATCGGAAACATCGTAATCAATTAGAGAACGCATTTTCAAAGTGCGTTACGAGAACGATTTGGTGCCAAATTATTTGGGAACATCGTTATTATCTTCTACAAATCTACAGAGATTTGATTAAAAACTTCTCAAAAGCGTTGCTGTCCCGTGCGAAAGAACAACGGAACTGAAGCATCCTAACCCCTTTTACTGGTCAGAGGAATTCAAACGGATGGCAAACAAATTATGTACAAATCCCAATAAAATATAACGTACAATTTCATTATTATAATTATTTATAACGTACAATTTCATTATTTTAATTATTATATCATTATATCAAACTACACGCCCATTCATCCACGGTACACTAGTCTTAAAGGGGCCCTGCAACCCAAATGCATGTTGACCTCTGTTCATCTGTATTAGTGTACACATTCAATATTTTTAAACGGTTTGACCCAGAGCAAATTATATTGTTGACCTGCAGTGACATCATTTGTCAATCACTGGTCAGCTACCATGCTATTGTGATTAGCCTAATCACAATAGCATCACACGGTTGAATAGAATACCAACTCACACAACTTCAATTACAATAGCTGTTGCTATGTCAGAAGAAAAGCACTGTCTAAGCTATTGCATGGAGGTATGCAGGGCAGGCTTTTGTGTGGATGTTCTGTTTGTACTTTCATCTTTTGTTAATCTCATGGTAGCTGACCAGTGATTGATAAATGATGTCACTGCAGGTCACAATAGAATTTGCTCTGGAGGGTTTTTTAGGAGATGGGGCTTAGCAACATGAAGACAAATAAATGATAAAATGTTTAAAAATATACAAAACATATTTGGGTCAAAAAGTTTACAAATATTGAATGTGTACACTAATACAGATGAATAGAGGTCAACATGCATTTGGGTTGCAGGGCCCCTTTAAGCCCTCTGCAGACAGAGCCAACTCGACCCGATCCGACTAGTTTCAATCAGGCTAGAGTCGGGCCCGGTCGGTTGGAGCCGATTCATCGTGTTGAATTGGCCCCAACTGACATCTGAATGTCTCTCGACTGGCAAAATGTATGTCGCGAGGCACTAAAAACAGCCGATCCGAATGAAAACCAGTCGAATCGGGTCGAGTCAGCTCTGTCTGCAGAGGGCTTTACTCTAAGAGTAGTGCCGATTTATTTTGCAGTATTGCACTTCCCATGTAGGACTATTAATTGTCTATTTGCCCAACATCAATCAATCGCAATATTCATACTACAGTCAAACCAGTCGTAGTGGCCACCTGTCTATAGTAGCCTACCCGCGTATAGTGACCACCATAAGTGATCCCTTGCTGAGAAAAAAAAACAATGTTATGGAACCTGTCTATAGAGGTCGACTGTCTGCAGTGCCTACTTTTCTTGTTTCCCTTGGGTGGTCATTATGAGAGTGAGAAGGGCGTTAAGTCGATGTTTGGCTAAATTGAGTTTATTATACTAACTTGTAGGTTGGAGCTCGACGTGATGTGATATTTTTAGATAATAATATCTAATCTTGGAAGTAATCAACAAATATAAACAAGAGCTTCCTTTGGCTTCTACAATGCTTTAAAACTTTAAACACAATTATATCCGAAGTACAAAAAGTGACCCAGCTCCCTTTTCTTTCTCAACTGACGAATTAATTGTTTGTTTAGGTGGCTTCCCTACAATGTGTTAGAAAACTTAGTAATATCTCCCACAACTCACAGCTTTCATATACACAACGCACATTTATGAATGAAACCTATACATAACAGGCATACAACTCCTACAATCATGCCCAGTATGGCTAATATGTTGCCAAATATGGTTAGTGTATACTGTCTCACACATAGGCGCCGGAAGTGGGGGGGGGGGGGGGGGGGGGGCAGGGCCCCCCCCCCCCAATCCAAAAAGTGGGGGGGCAAAACGCGTTTTTGCCCCCCAAAAAGCCCCCCCCCCCCCCTCAATAAAAAAAAAAGAAAGAAAAAGAAAAAAAGAAAAGGGAAAAGAAAAAATTATATGTATCAGCCAATACTTTTTTATACCAACGTTTAAAAACTTAGTTATACATCTATTTTAAATGTTCGCGGCCCGCTTCGCGCGCAAACAAATAATCTCAGTTTTGGTGTTGTGTAAATTGCATATGGTACGTCTGGGGTGGGGTTTTCTGTACCGGTCCACGTAGTTCCTGTGTAGGCTGTTATTGTACTATTTCAAGTATAAATGCAAAATCTTCCCCATGGGAGGGGATACCCCAGGCCTCCCAAATCCTCCCTCTCTGGCTCTGCCCCATCACTCGGTCGCTTCGCTCCCGTCGGGACTTATTTTTGGCTGTAAGCTATGATGTTGGATCATACAAATGTGGCATATGGTTTATGTTTTTATGCACCAGATTGCACCATTTCAAGTATGCAAAATCTTCCCCGTGGGAGGGGGATACCCCCTCCCAAACCCTCCACCTCTGGCTCTGCCCCAGCCCTCGGTCGCTTCGCTCCCTATGGACTCCTGTTTGGCTGTACGCTATGTTGTTGGATCATGTTTTTTTTCACCAGATTACACAATTTCAAGTCCCAAAATGCAATAGCTCCCCCGGGAAGTTGGCCTATACCGTGGGAGGGGGGGGGGGGGGTGGGGGGGGGGGACTTCCCTCAGTCACTTCGCTCCCTCAGGCTTATAGTCGCTTTATCCTAGCAATGTCTCACTCTCACCTTTGGCTCAAAGTTGGCAACCCTGTGAGTGCGGTTGGGCATGAACCCCTAAAAACATAAATCGTGAACCCCCTTAAGGTTTTGCCCCCCCCCCCCCCCAATCCAAAACTGCTTCCGGCGCGTTGGTCTCACATGTATGCAGCCTCCCTACATTTGATGCCTGAAATCACAAACTATGGTTGATGTAAAGTTTCTCTTATTAATGATTGAAACCTATACATTTGGTGCATAAATCTCTCTGTGTGCAAATGCATCAACTAAAATGTTGGCCTCATTTGGCTAATTTATAGCCACATATGGTCATTTTGTTGCCTAATATGGCTAATTTATGCATAGTACTCACATTAACCTGTTTGACACCCCCTACATTTGATGCTTGAAACCATCCAATAATTTTTTGAAGTAATAGCTTCTCACATTTATAAATGAATGAAACCGATACATTGCATAAAACTTGTCCTGCGAATGCCCAAACTAATATGTTGGCCTCATATGGCAAATTTATTGCCACATAAGGTCAATTTGTTGCCTAATATGGATAATTTATAGCCAAATATGGTTAATGTATACATAGTTCACACATGTACATTTATGAAGCCCCTTACGTTCGATGCTGATATCACCTAATAATCAATTTAAATAATAGATTCTCGCATTTATACATTCATGAAACCTATCATTTCATGCATAAAACTCCTGTTTGGTAATATGTTGCATTATATGGCTATTTTATAGCCAAATATTATAAATATAGTTTCTGAAATTTATGAATGTAGCCCATACATTTTATGTGCAAGACTTCCTCCAGCAATCGCACCAGGGCGTTGCAGAAAGACTTGCAATCGAATGTAAAGTTGCAATTAATTGCAAGTCAGAAAATCTGAACATTTGTCACATGATCGGACTTGCAATTATTTGCAACTTTACAATAGATTGCAACTCTTTTTTGCAATATGGCCCAGATATAGCAATACCCCAGCTAGCCACCTGACGTCGGGCCGATGTCGGAAGTTGGTTGGCGGATGTCGGCATATCGCCGTTGGCTCGAGGTTAAAATGTCCGTCAGCCCAACATCGTCACGACGTCATTTTTGTGATATATTGGCATAACGTCATTTTCCGACAATGGCCCAACATCATGTCATGAGATGTCACTTATTAAAATTCTGTTCGATTGGCTATAAAGGCACTACACTGCAACACACTGCATCATTTAGTACATACTACACATATTTATAACAGGGTAAAGACTGGAATTGTGAATGTTATTATAACATTTACAAATTCCACTGTTATATTTATGTGTAGATGTGACTCAAATAATTCGTCTAATTGATTATTATGCAAATATACAGCTACATTGTAATGTTCTACGCGGCACTCTGCAATTTCACTTTGCAATTAACGCTAAAATTGACTTTTCACAAAAATAGATTACTAGTAGACACAAATTGACCCGAATAATGGAATGCTTTACCTGACTTATTGAATTACCTACAGTACGATACCCACTTTTTGAACAACTATTAATATGAAGACGGAACTCTGATCGGTAACAATTATTTTAAGGTATTATTGCAAAGCCTAACAAAGGGTTGATGAACTGTGTATTCTATGATCGTACACGTCCACTAAGTGATTTGTGAAAATTCCATGTTAAATGCATGTCATGTGGAATGATGATGATGAAAATGATGACGATGATGATGACGATGATGATGATGATGACGATGATGATGACGATGATGATGACGATGACGATGACGATGATGATGATGATCGATGATGATGATGATGATGATGATGATGATGATGATGATGATGAAGAAGGTGATGATGATTCTGATGATGTTGATGACCAAAATAATGATGGCTTTATAGTAATTATTTTCCCGATGATGTCGGTGATGATGATAATAATAATGATAATGATGTAGATGAAGATGGTGAATGTGATTGCAATGATGATTTGGATGCTTGAGGATGATTGATGGTGGTGACAGTTATGACGAAGGATACGTTTATGACATTTGGAATGTAAAATTGCTAAATCAAATTGCATTAATTCCAGTTAAATAGTTGAGCATTCGTTGAGTTTTTCAAATATAATAATGAAATTTTCAAGCCAAGGTTCAGGAATTTGCACATTGTTGTTTTTTGCCAAACATCTCAACCATTTTTCATAGAGAGGTCGATGGGTCGATGGTAAAGGCTGCGGAATTACCTGATACTATCGGGTGCGGTTCGTTATTCCGAAGGTTCGTTATTCCGAACACGCAAATTTCGAATACCTGAGGGTTCGTTAATCCGAAAATGAAATAGGGTTCGTTAATCCGAACATTTGTTGCATTATTCCGAAGGTTCGTTATTCCGAAGGTTCGTTATTCCGAAGGTTCCTTATCCCGAAGGTTCGTTATTCCGAGGGTTCGTTATTCCGAAGGTTCGCTATTCCTCAAATGAAATCAGGTTCGTTATTCCGAAGGTTCGTTAGTCCGAAGGTTCGGTTATTCCAAAGGTTCGTTATTCCGAAGGTGCGTTAGTCCGAAAATAAAATACGGTTCGTTAACGGGAGAATTTCGGACGAGTTAAAACAAAATAGAGTATATTGGAAATAAATCTACGGATGTGCTTGAATATTTTCAGGATTTGACTCTCTTTGGTTGATTTCTAAGAGATTTTTCTAATGTCATTAACTCTGAGGAAATAATTAAATTTACTGCACACAATCATGAGACCCTTACGTAGCACCCTCACTTTGCTCAATTTCTTGAGTAGGCTTGAATCCGGTGCCACTGCATTGTGATCACTGTATGTGTCATTCATAATAGCCGGTCATGCAGAGCCAGCAAATTCAATTACCACGTTTACAGGACTATGTGTCTATTCAAATTCCAATGAAAGCCAAACGTGTTACAATTTCGGGCAGGCAAGTATTTTTTAAACGGTTCAACAATGCAGTAATGCTCAAAGGCACGGTTCAGTGGCGCATCGTGGACTAAACTATTCATGATCGAGCATTGTATTTGTCCGATCAAAAGAACACATTCGCTGCAGTGTAAAAACATATAGATAGGCGCATAGTGAGGGTCGCACGTCACAAACTGGTGCATTGTGGGATATAACAAGCTCGCTCGCAAATTTGTCTCATTAGAATTTCAAAGCCAATTATAAGAACCTACAATCATACTTTATTTATACAAAATTGTGTTTGTTGACCTAGAATATCTGTCTTTCAATCATTAGAAGCTTGAAATCGTGTGGAAGTCCACTTTAATCCGAAAATGAAATCGGGTTCGTTAATCCGAAATGAAATCTGGTTTGTTATAATATAGGTTATCCCGGCCAATTTCCCACATTACGCGCCCAAATTCGTTTTATGTGCATTCAATTTCGTCAAATTGCCGTGGAGGAGTTGCTTTGGTCATTCAAATTCATATTCCGAGCATGCATATTCGTATATGGGCACCCAAATGTCAAATCCCGAACTTCAAATTCGCAAATGGGCATTCGATTTCATCATTGGGCGCTATTTTCAACAAATGGGCATTTAATTTAATACGGCAAGCTTGACAATCGCTCGTTTGTGCATTCAATTTCGTCAATGGGTGACAAATTTCCAGACATGCTCATTCAATTTAAGTTACGCAAAAAACATCCATACGTATTCACAAATAAACATTTATATACATTTATTTATACAACCACATACATAGCTACGCACATATTGGCGTACCCAGGGGGAGGGTTGGGGGTTCAACCGCTCGGTCTCGACCGTCATTATCGCTGGTCTGGGGCCTCGAAAAGTGCGCATAGCCCTGGTATGTCGAAAATTTTCGGCCTCGGCTTTGAACATTTCCTACAACTACCCCCCCCCCCCCCCCCCCCCCCACACACACACACACACACCCCTCACAGGATTCTCAAGCACTGGGTCTTGGTCTCGACCTCGAAAATTGTGGACCGGACCTGGTCTCGGTCTTGAAAATGTCGTAAATTCCCGGTGTCGGCTTCGGAAATCTTCTAGGACTACCCCCACCCCCGCTGACAGAACATTTTCTGAAGAAATAACCCCCCCCCCCCCCCCCCTTGAACAAATCCTGGGTACGCAAATGGTTACGCTCACAACACATTCACCTTTTTTTCTTACATAGTCTCAACCATTATTTCATCGTGCTATATTTTTCATTTTTTAGATATACTTTTTAACATTGAATCTTCACTTTTCGATATTCCTCGGTCACATTTGTCTAGATCTGTTTGATGTTCAATTATGTAATCTGTATTTTCTTATTTGTACATTCATTCGTTCATCATTTTGTCTTAACTTTATCACCATGCGAGTTCATAATGTTATTTCATCACATGATGATTTTGTCATGTGTTTGTTATTGAATCATAATTTTTGTTCACCATTTTGTATTTTTTATTTCCATCATGTTTTCTATATCATACATGTACCACTATTTTACATAACATGTCCACTGCACATTTTTAATTTGAATGCCAATGTTATGAACTTGTTTGCCTATGCGCGAAATGAGACCCGAGACTGCTAGAGATGAAATTGAATGCCCATTGACGAAAATCAGTGCCTGTCGCTTACAATAGAATGGCGCAAATGTGAAATTGGTCGCTCTGTTACTCAATATGAATGACCAAAAACGATTTTGAATGACGATATGTCGATCCAAGCGTGGATTAGACGAAATTGAATGCTGCTTATATGAAATTGCATGAGAAAATAGCGAAATTGACCGGGAAAACCTATACTATACCACGGGTAAAAGGAAGGGGGGGGGCTTGATTACAAAAATAAAAACAAACTGTAATTTCGGATTGGCGTAGCCACGGAGGGAAGGGGGTTGCTTGATACAGGATCTGTAGACGTATAGTTGTAAAGTGGCATAGTAAGGTTAAGGGGAAATAATGGGGTTAATTTAGTAGGTTTTGCAGGTCAGGGTTAGGGTTAGGGTGGGGAGTGGGGGGAGGTATTGACTCAATTATCGTTGTAAAGTGGCATAGTAAGGTTAGTAAGGCATAAAGGCATAAAGGTGGCTACGCCAATCTAAAATTCAAGTTTTGTTCTTTCTTTATTTAATATAGAGCCTTATAAAGATTCGAACCCCGGTCGATTCACGTGCGAAGAGTAGTGCTCTGTCCACTGGACCAAAGCACCTATTCACAAAAAGCCTCTTTCTGCAACGGGGCATGCACTTAAACGAATTGCTCGTTTGATTACTTTGTATTGTGTTAATCTCGTATGGTTGATGGACTTTGTCTGGATAATACCACTTGACAGAACTGGAATAAAAAGTCGTGTATAATGTAGCCGTATTGTCAGCAGTTTCTGTATTGCATACTACGCAAATAAATTTTAATGCAGAATTTACAAACTTGAAATAAACAAAGATGCTGACCAAAATTGTCATGTATCATTCCAATTTGAATTGTATAAAATACGGTCAGGTAATTTTTTCTTTCAGTAAGTTCTTTTGTGTGAAATGCATATTGGGTGGGAAGAGAATAATTATTGTATTTTTTGTTTCAATCATTAACACTGTGTGGAACCATCAGACATTACAAATTATCTACCATTCATCCTCGCCAACCACACTGCCGCGAATTAAAATGAATTAGAATAACGAGGTATCTTACCACACAATTATAATCATTATATAGAGCATACCTATCATCAATTATCCTCGATATCCTATTCACGGTCAGATGCGATGATGATGAGGGGAAACATTTTATGGGGGCGAAATGATAGATGGTCTTTCTTTATGGTCTTTCTTTATGGTCTTTCTTTATGTTCGAACTTCCTGACACAATTTTTTAAAATTTTAACTGCACCAAAACTCCTTTAAATAAAGCTTTATCTGTTGATATTGTTAGTACCAAAATATAACATAAGTTGTTGATACTACAGTATAATACGTGTTGTCCTGTTCTTGAATTCAAACGTACATCCAACATAATGATATTATGAATTTAAACATAGGAAACTGACCAGAAATATTGTGAAACAATTGGAAACACTTGAATCAAAGAAAAGAGGGCTGCCACGGGAATCAAACCCAACACTTTGGGCTTTCTAAAGTCTGTGATCTGACCGCTAAAGGCTCGGTCACATATCACCGGATAGCGTAAACGAAAGCCCAACGGAGAGTAACATTTTCAATCTGTTGTTCTCCATTTGTATGCGTTTCTTGTCCGTTCCGTGTCAGGCGATCTACGTTGTTCTATCCGGTGGAATGTTTTGCGCATGAAGCAATGGAGACGACTTTCACCACCGGATAATTTTATTTCGCAAATTTTCTATTCGTCGTGCATTCGTTTTCGCTATTCGGTGATATGTGACTGGGCCTTAAGCTAGAAGCGCTTATGATGGCGGTCCTTCCCCAAAAACATTTACAATGCTCATGCTAGCCAGAAGCTGTAAACACTTGAACCAAAACCCGAAGGATCAGAATCAATCGAAGTAAAACAGCTTTGTGCATATTTGATAAATTAAAACAAATAACAAAAGACCAGTAAATATTAATCCATTTGACAGAACTGGGCTAAAGTCGTTTATAATGTAGCCGTACTATGAGCAGTTGGCCGTATTGAATATAAATTCATAAATTGTACCAATGTACAACCTTGGTGTAAACAAAGATGCTGACCCAATGGCCGTGTATCATTCTAATTTGGGAAGCGCATTAATTATGGTCAGCTAATTTTCCTTTCAGTAAATGTATTGTGTGAAATGTGTACTATTTTGGAGGGAAGAAAATATATATAAAATGAATAATATATTTCAGCCATACACAATATGTGAAAGTACAAGGCATTAAAAGTTATATCGACCAGGTCCAGGCTACCGTCCATCTTTGTCAAGTAATTGTTAACCGTATATCATTTTTCCGTAATCGCTAATGTCACACGATTATATATATATATACGAGAAGACGACGATTTTATATGTCTTGGTAGGACGTGTTTAACTAGGACATGTTTAACCATCGCTCCGCTCATACTCGTTTTGTACATTGGAACAGCGGATAAATGAAACTCATCTTCAGATATATCGCTCACAATTTCATCCCTTAGACATTTATCAGTGACTTTTGCTGTAAATTTGCTGACTTTTTGAGTTACTGCAAGATACTTCACATTTGACTTTACATCAATTACTTCATGTTGTGCATCGTGTGTTTACCCTGTATATTGCTTTACATCCGACGGAGTTAATGCCAGAGACTTGTCACCTCAATAAAACTGTATGCTGTGAGTATTATATACCTGCTGTATATATTATGTATGTTGTTCAAATCTCTATCTGAGTTACTACCGGAGGATTGACGCATAGCATTAACTGTCTGCAACATGTTGTCTTGAACTGTGAGCATTCATTTATAAGAAATCTGACGACATAAAATTACGCCTTAAATCTGTAACAATCATCGTATTGTGTGCATGTCGTGATGACTACTACGAGAGGAAAGAATACAGCAGAGGAGTTTGCTAAAGGAGGTAAACGAGGTCAAGAAATCATTGGATGCTCACGACGAGATATTTGACAGCCTAGCTCCTAGACAGACTGAGCCGTTCTCATCGAGGAGCTAACCATTATCGTCACCAAAGAGGTTGGGGATACGTTACAAGAGAACTTCAAGTATGAGATTTCGTCGAGAGACGAGAAGATCAGTCGCTTAGAGAAGGAGATGGAACGGATAAAGGATCTACTGGAGGAAGCAGAGCAGTACTCGAGGAGAAATTGTCTGGTGCTTCATGGCGGAATGGAAAGAGAAGGTGAAAACACTAATGAAATCGTGAAATAGTTATGTGAAACAAAACTGACAATTAAATTGTGAGACGGAGACATCGACAGAATGCATCGCCTTGGTGCCAAAAAGGGAGGGAACAAGTCACGTGGTATCATCGCACGCTTCACCAACTACGACACGCGAAACCGGGTCTATCAAGCGAGGAAGTCTCTGAGAGATCTAGATGGTGACCCGATTTACGTACAAGAAAACCTGACTAGAACACGCTCTGAGCTGTTTTGGGAGATCAAGACGAAGTACAAATCAAAATGTAAAAGTATTTGGACCCATGCAAGATGGCCGCATTCGCGTTCTAACCAACATTGTAAATCGCATCACACTGACCAAGAAATGTCATATTGATAAACTACAGACTGCTGTCTAATGCAAAGTCTTCATTCTGACTTTACATTGATTCACTATCCGGATAATCCTCAAACAGTAATCGGAACCTCGTTTATTATTTAAACGCTTTTGCCTTTAAAGCGATTAGAAATAGTAGGTTCCGTCTTTTTTTAAATCTGGGTGTTGGTCCCAAAAGCGTATTGACACGATTAAACTGAAACTCACTGGTCTGGATACGACATACACGAGTAATTATTAGGGGAGGAATAGGGGGGTCCCATGCACCCAAAAGATATATTTTTTTAACCTACATTTTTGTGAACCTGAATGTGTCTAGTTAAAGAATTTTGATGTTAACAAGACCAAATCGTGTCCCATGGGTGTGTTTGGCGGCCATCTTTGACACCATGTTGGAGTTCAATGGAAAAAAGTGTAACTAATTTGAATGTTGAATAACGGGGCCATAACAAGAAAATTGAACATGTATTTAGGGATAGTTGGCAACGAGGGATTATTTTTAAATTATATTACAATTATTAAACCAATTTGAATACGTAATGTAGCGATGATCGTGGTGGCCAACTTGAATTTTGACAAAAAAAGACGATTTTCTAATATATGTCTTGGAATATATCTAATAAAAAGACTAATAGACACGATTGTTCATGAAATGCATCATGGAATATTTGATCAATATGTTCTAGTTCATAATTCAATCATATAAATTCAAACAGGGGGTCTTGGCCACCATTTTGTACAACTCTTGGCCACCATGTTGGATTTCATTGAAATACATGTAAATTGTCTGAAGTAGGGTCATATAAAGACATATTAACATATTTTATATGGGTAAAATTGTAAGGAGGGATAAGTTTAATGTATAATTATAATGATTCAACTAATTTGAATGCATAATTCGGCAGCCATCTTGGATTTTGGTGAGAAAAAAAAAATGTTCATATATCTTGTAAGATAAATGAAATAAAAACAGAAAATACAAAACAAATAAACATGGTTTTTGATAATTTCGCAACTAGAAATGTTTACAAGATATAATTTAAGTTATTTGTATGCCTGCCATCTTGGCAGCCATCTTGGATTTTAATGAAAAAATGTACGGTAAATAAATGATCTTTCAAAATAAGTACCGTTAATTCAAGTCAAACAATTACATTTTCTGTATGCCATGTTTATTGATGTATGATCTCAGAATATACAACCCCACAGTCATACGGGTTTTGGTAGGCAGTTTGGCGGCCATCTTTAATTTAACCGATCTCCAATCATCTGCTTTAGCAGATCATTTGCAGATTGTTGCCGTGCCTTAAAATACATGTACATCGGACATGTGAATTGCCTGAAGGTGGGCTGAGTGAAGTCAGATTCCTCTGGAAATTTGGAACCGACCATAAACGTATACTGGGCCAAGAGCCCAGAGTGTATCCACATTCAGTTAAAGCTTTACCTTCAGCGAACGTGCCATCCAATAACGGTTGGTGGCATCACAGTTAGGTTTCACCACCTGTAGCATGATTCCACCTGTGCCGTTTACTTCATTTTGATTCATGCAAGGTTGTCATTATGTTGCTATTTGTAATTTATCATTATTTCATCCTCATGGATAATGACTTCCAGGGAGTCATCTTATCCATGGCAGGATTCAAAACGTACATGTACGTTTAACCCCTGTATCACAAATGCATACGCACTGACCATGCTGACCCACACCAAGCCAACAAGGTGTGCAAGAGCCTGTGATAATTGTGTAGATGACACTCCTAAGCCACCTCTGCAAGAGAAGAAAAATTGAATCCACAAGGTCACTGATGTAATACCTTATAAACGCGTAAGGTGAGGACCTGTTCGCATATGTTTGAATGTCAATGATTGCACATTACTGATCAGCGACCATGATGCAGAAACACCTCTAGTATCATGGGACTGTACCGGACTGGCAGTATCACCACCTGCCACACCAATGGCCTTAACCATGTTAACAATTCATTGTAAAAAGATGTCTAAACAGCACATGTCATGAAACATCACATGATTTCTTACTCCTAGCCCTGCCTACCAATGGAGACGGTCTAAATGACAATGACTCATTGATACTGACGCGAGACTCAAAAAAGGAGCACAGGCTGAAACCTATATACACAAAAAATGACAAAAAGTACACACTCATAACCCTGGAATCAAGTTAGAAGAAGACACTGCGAAGTCATCTGTGAATAAGATCCTGATTCTACATTGGCGGTTATCGTGAGATAAGAGGTGTAAGACAGACCGGTCGACTGATAATGCTGGCAGTGATCATGAGTGACCAAGACTACCGCTATTCCACACGGGCCCTCTTTTCAATCAAATGGTTTTACAATGGCAACAAGGATGCATTAAAATGAAATCAGGTTCAATGAGACCTGAGTTACAGATGTTGAACTAAAAGACCACCATTATTATTGATTCGGAACATGAAACATACACAAAAACAAGGGAAAACATGCCATAAATCTAGATCAAATTCCAATCTATCGCGGCCCTAGCTGCACTCTACATCATACAACTAAACTTGGGTTGTTAGGTTTATCATGGGTCTGTCCTGGGACCTATCCTATTCACCATTCACACTTAACCTAGGGACATTGCAAAACATCACAACGTGAGTTATCATCTCTACGGAGACGATACTCCACTCTAAGTTGCCTTCATGCCATGGCGTTTCAGACCTTGCTGCATGTCAGAAGATCTAGGACTGTTTGACTGAGATGCAGATGTGGATGGACAGTGATTTCCTGAAACTGAACCATAATGAAACATACATTCAACTGTCCTAGAATACATTCAAGACATGTTGATTGAAGAACACTAGATAACTGTCAGGCTTCCGCTCCTTGCATGTGATCCCTTGTAGCTGTGTTTCATGTGCCGAATCAATCATAGTTGGATTATTTTGATTCAACATCTGTCACTGAGGTCTCATTGAACCTGATCTCATCTTAATGCATCCTATTCTACACCATTTGCTTGAAGAGAGCTAGGCTTGTCCAAAAGATCGTTAATATTGGTCACTCATGGCCACTGTCAGCATGATCCGTCTACCAGTTCGTCTTACACCTCTCATCTTGAAGGATCGTTCCAATGGTCTGATAGGTCACAATAACCGTCCACGTAAAAGCAGGATCTTGTTCCCAGATGGCTCCGCAGTGATTTCTTCTAACTTTATTCCAGGGATAGGAGTGTGTTCTTTTTGTCACATTTGTGTAGGTTTCAGCCTTGAATTTTCCCAGACGGTGATGCCATCCTGGATGTACTCCCCTTTGGGGTCTCTCGACAGTGAATTGTTAGTGTCTTGGACGATGAAGATCACTAAAGATGCTTTGTTCTGCCTACATAAATAGCATTACACCAATGAGCCATTGTTCTTAGACCCTCTCAATTGATAGGCAGAGCTAGAAGTTAGAAATCATGTGATGTTTCATGTGATTTTCGGACATCCTTATATAATGCATTGCTAAGACCATTCGTGTGACAGGTTGTGAAGTCATTGACCAACCAATACGTTCCCATGATACTAGAGGCGTTTCTGCATCTTGGTCGCTGATCATGAAATCGTTGACATCCAAACAGCTGCCAACTGGTTCTCACCAGTCCTCACGCGTCTATCATCTATTGGACACTTCATTTGTACAAGAGAAGTATATGGCACTTTCGCTGAAGGTAAAGCTTTAGCAGAAGGTGGATACACACTCGGCTCTTGGCCCAGTACATATTTACATTCGGTTCCAAATTTCCAGAGGGATCTGACTTCACTCAGTCCACCTTCAGCATGTTCAGGCAATTTACATGCCTGATGTATTTCAAGGCATGGCAAAAGTCTGCCATGCTCTGCTAAAGCAGATGATTGGAGATCGGTTAAATCAAAGATGGCCACCAAGGTGGCTACCAAATCCAGAATTGGGGTTTTTATAATTCTGACATCATGTTTCAATGCTATCTATCAATAACTATCATACGAAAAACGTGATAATTGGACTTGAATGCACGGTACTTATTTAGAAAGATAATTTATGTACATATACAATTTTTCATTAAAATCCAAGATGGCTGCCAAGATGGCAGGCATACAATTAACTTATATTATACTTTTTAATCATCCCTAGTTGCGAAATTATAAAAAAGCATGTTAATTTGTTTTGTATTTTCTGTTTATTTCATTTAATCCCAAAAGATGTACAAAAATATGTTTTTTTTCACCAAAATCCAAGATGGCTGCCGAATTATGCATTCAAATTAATTGAATTATTATAATTATAATTAAACTAATCCCTCGTTGCCATTTCACTCATATAAAAAAAGTGTTAATTTGTCTTTGTATGACCCTACTTCAATCATAAGCAATTTACACGTATTTCAATGAAATCCAACATGGTGGCCAAGAGTGGCACAAAATGGCGGCCAAGACCTGTTTGAATTTATATGATTGAATTATGAACTAGAACATATTGATCAAATATTCCATGATGCATTTCATGAACAATCATGTCTATTAGTCTTTTTATTAGATATATTCCAAGACATATATTAGAAAATCGTCTTTTTTGGTCAAAATCAAGTTGGCCACCACGATCATGGCTAAATTATGTATTCAAATTGGTTTAATAATTGTAATATTATTTAAAAATAATCCCTCGTTGCCAACTATCCCTAAATACATGTTCAATTTTCTTGTTATGGCCCGTTATTCAACATTTAAGTTAGTTACACTTTTTCCATTGAACTCCAACATGGTGTCAAAGATGGCCGCCAAACACACCCATGGGACACGATTTGGTCTTGTTAACATCAAAATTCTTTAACTAGACACATTCAGGTTTACAAAAATGTAGGTTAAAAAAATATATCTTTTGGGTGCATGGGAACCCCCCATTCCGACTATACTAAATAGGCTTATGATTTGAACTTGCTGGTCTAAATATAAGCACAGTCATGAAAAGCATATTATAATGACAAAACTGAACTTTTAGTGAATAGGTCGAACATGCTTTTAACTTGGTTTATTGGAGATGATTGTATAAGAACTTTTGAACTGGACTTACATATGAGAATGTCTGGGGAGGAGGCTATACTAGCTAGATAATTCCACCTTTCCATGGGGTATGCTAGTATATTATAATACTCTTTAGCCTTTTAAACTAATTGGTTCACTATCAAAATGATGATGAGTAATTTTAAATGATAAAACATTGAATTAAAGCTGTTCTCACTGTACAGATTATTTCGATATCACTTTCAACTTTCAGCTTTTCCTTTTCTTTTTTTATTTGAAATTTTGAAACCTTCAATCCCATTTAGTTTTGTTTATTATTTGATACAAATTTTTGTTTTGTTCTTATAACTAACTTTTGTTTTTCTCTTGCATTTTTGTTTTGTTTTTGCTGTTGTTTTGTTGAATTGTAATGGTACTTAAAGGGGACCACCGGGCAAATAACAACACATTACTACATGTTTTGGTACTGTTTTGTGATATCAAATAGATACCTAACATTTTGCAAAGGGTTGAGTAATTCATAAACAAAGCAATTAATTTCCACCACTTACGGAACCACTACTATTTCCTGGTTCCTGGTTTGCGAGTGCGCCAATTTTACTCACGCGTACGTGTGTAGGCAATATAATTCCGAGCGATTCGCTTGCTGCACCCGCGGTAGTCTACACAATTCAGACCGCATAAACGCATGCTTTAGAATGGTGATGCGGTTTCCAATTATATATTTCTTTTTCTGCAAACATATTTTTGTGAACTTGTTGATGGAATGGAATACTAAAGATGTTACCTTTCTATTATACAAATATTAGTTTTGGGTGGTGGTACCCTTTAAACATCGAACATTTAAATACCCATGCGCATCTTGTTTGAAACCTGTGAAAATTAACCAAAAAGGATTAAAGTGATGCCTGTAAAGTGTCAGATATTGCACAAAATGACATTTGAGACTTCAATCCTATATCAATATCATTGTAAAATACAATTGAAAGATTTGTGAAAGTTTGAAAGAAAACGAACACTGTTTACCTAGTGAAAAAAACGAATATTGAGTTCATATTTTATCACCGAATACTGATGGTCTGCCTTACTTTTGTCCCAGTAATGAATGATCCGTTTGAGATATTCGCACCCGTGTATTTTTACACACGTAGTACATAATTCATGGAATTTGAACTCGCTCGGCTCAAAGTTCAATCTCCGGAATGTTCTCACGGGTGCTGCATGCGGACGTTCTCAGCTAAGACAAATGTACTTTTTTTCAATTGCGTTGATTAACGCTTTAGAAATAATGATTTTCAATGATAATTATCTTCATACTAAAGGGACATTTGAACAAATCAAACCCTATTTTATTCTTCTCTTACCATAAGCTAAACAACACGGTAGAAGAGAAACGAGGAAGCTCCAAGTAATTTTCGTGGATTTGGACACTTTACAGGTATGACTTTAAGATGTACTAATTGTAATTTTAAACATTTACCCTTTTTCTTAGAAAATGTGTTTCCATTAGATAAAAAGAGTGGTTCTGAACCATTAATGACGCCAAATATAAACCCCGTTGATGATAATTTTACTTATACTGAATTGAGTGGTGGGGGCTTAAAATAGGACAGCTCAATGTAAATAGGTTCTTTATTAGGACCGCTACTGTTTATTATATACATTTATGACGTATCTAAATCTAAAAGGGTACCATCCACCCAAAAATAATATTCTTATAAATGAAAGGTAACATCTTTAGAATTCCATTCCATCAACAAGTTCACCAAAATATGTTTCCAGAAAAACATATATAATCGGAAAACGCATCACCATGCTAAAGCACGGTCTGAATGTACGAGACTAATTTGTGCAGAGCGAACGAATCGCCGGGGATTCCATTGTCTCCAAACGTACGCGTGAATAGCATTGGTGCACTCGCAAACCAGGAACCAGGAAATAGTAGTGGTTCCGTAAGTGGTGGAAATTAATTGCTTTGTTTATGAATTACACAAACCTTTGCAAAATGTTGCGTATCTATTTGATATCACAAAACGGTACCAAAACATATAATTATGTGTTGTTCTTTCCCTGGTGGTCCCCTTTAATAAGACGCCAATTACAGTTGCATGCAGATGACACAATTTTATATTATTCTCACACTTTGTCACTTTGTCACTGTTTGTGAAATTGAACATGCTTTAAATGATGATCTTGAAAGTTTAAATGGAAGGTTATGTCAATATAAATTGAGTATTAATTGTGATAAAACTGTCTGTATGTTAATTGGAAGCAAACAAATGTTATTAAAACAGTGTATTGGAGGTTTTTTCTTGAAAAATGGTAAGCTTTCTTGGAAGGTTAAGACGTTCAGTAAGTGAATCTATTTTAAAATAGATATATGATACTATCATTCTGCCACAGTTTGATTATGCTGATGTTTTTTATGGCTCATCATTCAAGAAAAATCTTGATTAGCTACAGAAATTACAGAATAGAGCAGGCCGCATAATTTTACGTATACAAAGAGATACTCATGTATATATTTCTGAAATACACCATTCTCTAAAATGGGACTTATTAGAATGCCGAAGATATAAACACCTACGTGTACTAATGTATAAAATAATGAATTTACTCACACCACTTTATTTACGAGCAGAATTGTACTCGTCACCATTAGTGTATGCGTTTAGTCAGAAGCAAAAGTTGTATTGCCAAAACCAAACACAGATTTGTTAAAAGGGTCCTTTAATATAGAGGTGCAATATCCTATAATTTATTATCTGTAGAAATAAAATCCTTGTCAAATGTAAGACTTTTTAAGCTCGCAATATCTTCATGAAAATATATTTGTTTAAAGTTCTGAATGTTATTGTACATTGTTATACTTGTATACTTTTGATTGCTGATGTATTTGAAAACATGGGTAATATAATTTATAATGGGTACGCTAATTTTCTTTTTCTTTCCGTCTTTGTCTTTTAGCTTTTGATGTTTAGATGTTTGTATTAACTTGTATCTGTATGCTATCTGTAAGGTTTACTTGTAGTAGTTTATGTTATTTGACTATTTCATTGTATTCAGTCAGGCCCACTCCCGCTTTTCCACTATTCTTGAAAATAGCGGAAAAACGCTATTCCTGAACCCCTTCCTATTATGAATCATGACGTCATACTTAGCTATGCGTGTTGTGTCAATGGGGGAATTCACACTACTATTACAATTGATTTTATGTAATTAATTTTAGCCAATGTTCAGGATAGGTCATCCTAATATTTCATTCGTACCATCAATGATAATTGATCTGCAGATTTGCATTTTTTCTCAATGAACTATCCAGAACATTTGAAGAAAATAGCGTTGGAAATCGTAACTTTGATTTCAGATTTCAAATTGTTGACGGTTTGACTTTTACATAGTCTTTAAGGACAGCCGTTTACATTAAATCGATCGATACAGCGAGCCCGCGGAGGCAGCTAGCTAGCGCAGCGAGCGTTCGGCCCGTGCAGAGCTGCGGCCATGCCGACCCTACCCCGGTAGCTAGGTAGGGCGAGTCGGCTCTATGCATGTCGTACGCGTAACTATACGGGTAGTATTACCGTATAGGCTGTACAAAATTCTATTTTTGTTCGATCACCGATATTATCGCATGTCACTATCGCTAGCTGATCGCCACTATGTATGCGCCATCTAGCGACGTCGCGGAGAGAATAGCGGTATATCGACATTTTCAAAATAGTGGAAAAGCGAGAGTGGGCCTGACTGGTATTTTCTTAAATTGTAATTTCTTCAGTGTCGTTTATTTTCATAACTTTGTTTGTTTGTAACTTAATTCTGGACCCCATGGAAGACCAGCTGTGTCATGTTGGCACACCTGGAAATGGGCCATCCAGCCGTTGTTTTAAATGTGAACATGTATTTATATTTGTTGTATTTTTTATAACGGATAATAAAATCATTCAATCAATCAACAACAAAAAACGTGTTTTTAACACAAAATTGATTACCGCGAATAAAAATAACGAAGTATCTTACCACAAAATTATAACCATGATACTGAGCATATTTATATCATCACTTATCCTCGATATCCTATTCACAGTCAGATGTAATGATGATGAGGGAAAGCATTTTATGGGGGCGAAATAATAAACGTTTCTTTATGTTCTTCACGATAAAAGTGCATTCGACCCATGTACATCATGTACTTGATGATCATGATAATTTTATACTATAATGATAAATGCGCGTTTCGTACTTCCTCTAAACCATCGATGTCACGGTTTTGTGATATTAAGCGTACACATTTTACTAAAAATGAGAAAGTGAGTTTCTCCTGTTTTGCTCGCTCGGCGAGAAAAGGTATGATTTATATTTCCGTCAGAGGCGGTTGCCCGCGCATAAATGTGCAACTCATGCCCATGTATACCACGGATGTATCATTTTGTGTTTTGGACTCGACAACGTACGGGCTTGCAATAGTTTAAAAGTGACTATATTGTAGGCACCTAAGAGAACATCAGTATCATCATCAGTCCTGGCGTACACCTTCTGTTTGCTTCATAAACTTGACTTTTGCAGTGCATTATAAGTTGATTGCGATTTACCACTAACTAGCTGCTGCAAGACATCTGTTATTTTAAGAGTTTGGACGGAGTATTCATCGATGTCGCCGAAACCTATCCTTGCCAATATACACATGGCGTCGGTAAGTTCTGCTTTTTAGCTTATGTTACACTAACGCGCAATTCCCACAATCGCAATGCGTATTTGCATATTTTAATCCAATTAATTCATATAATAATAATTTATTCAAATGAAAAACTCTGACGATTCACCTAGTTGTATGTATGTGTATCCCTTACAGCTCCTCAGATGACATTTGGCAAAGCACATGATTTTATTTGATTTGAATTTATTTCCATATTTCACAAATAAATTTGTTGAACAAGTAAATATACAAACAAACAATATATTTAGAAACAAAATACAGTATAAAATACACAAAAGACTAATAAACAGTTAATATTACATAATCAATCATTTGTTTGTTATTAACATAACGCGAAATATGGGGGAACCAAAAAGAAGCAAAGCTTGTAAAATATTTGGTTCCCAGGGGTAATTGTGTCTTATCAAAATTTAAAGAACAAATTGAAAGAAAGAAAAAAATAAATAAATAAAATAAAGAAGAGAAGGCACCATGCCAAGTAACAGTTGTTTTTAAACCACTATAGATAATAATATTACAATCGATCCAACCGAATAAAAATGCTACAAAAGTGGAACTTACTAAAGAGCGGTAAATATATATATAACATATTATTAAAACTAACTAAACAATAGTTATTTCGAGTACCTAATCAATAATAATGTTTTTCATTTGTGTTTTTGTATATTAACAAGTGTATCAAGTAATAATAATGCACTATTGCCCCATGCTAACATTCCATAATACATGTAAGATGACATTAATGTTCCAAAGAGAGTAAGTAGAACAGTAATTGGAAACAAATTCCGTAACCTATATAAAATGCCAGTATTACTTAAATTACATAAATAATGAATGTGTGTTTTCCAAGATAGATCACTATCAATATATAAGCCTAATAAGTTAATACTATCCACTCGTTGTAAATGAATATTATTTATTAAAATATGTCCAGGGAGTGAATTTATTGAATTACTAAAAACCATATATTGTGTTTGAACGATATTTAATGATAATTTATTTACGTGAATCCATTTCTGTACAAATTTTATTTCATTATTAACTATACTGAGCAAGGCCTCTGTATCACGATGTGAATAGAAAAGGGTTAGAATCATCCGCAAAAAGTATAAAAGATAATACTTGCTAAGCATTAGGAAAGTCATTCATGTATATTATGAAAAGAAGAGGGCCAAGGAGTGACCCTTGGCGTACTCCACAAGAAACAAATCTGTGGCTTGACTCATGCCCATTAACACAAACATAATGTTTTCTATTTTCTAAGTAACTCCTGAACCAGTCCAACGCCTGCCCACGTATTCGATAATGATTTAACTTATATAATAATATATTATGATATATCGTGTCGAAGGCCTTGGAAAGGTCCAAGAATATTCCAACTGTATGTAACTGATCATCAATAGCATTATCGATCTTATTAATAAATGAAAGCAACGCATGGGTTGTGGAGAGTTTTTCTCTAAAACCAAATTGTGAATTGGATACAATTTTACAATCATTTAAAAATGTAAGCATACGTGAATATACCAACCTTTCTACAATTTACGAGAGGGACGATAGCAAGGAAATTGGCCGGTAATTATTTAAATCTTCATGAGTTCCTTTTTTTAAATACAGGGATGACCTTTGCAATCTTCATTTTTTCTCGTACCCTACCATTTTCAAAAGATAAATTCAAAATGTATGTAAGAGGAGAAACTATTTCATGAACAATGTTTCTTAAAAGGAAATTATAATGCCGTCGTATCCAGAAGACTTTTAACGTTTTTAAATGTTTAATTGTATCAATAACCTCTTGTTCATGAATCGGAGTACAAAATAACGATGAGGGATTTGTATTTTTTAAAATAAGTATAAAACTCTGTTTGTGGAATATTATTGGCAAGGGTTGGGCCAATATTCACAAAATAATTATTAAAAGTCGTTTTTGTCCTGTATTAATACATCACCACTAACAACCTGAGAAATTGTATTGTTACTCTTTCGAGGATGTAATACTATATGTATTACTTTCCAAGTATTTTTAGCATCATTCCTATATACTTTAAATTTATTTCCAAAATTACTTGTCTTTGCAGCCTCTAAAATCTTTGTTAGTAGATTATGATATTTAGTATAATTATTTACATTTATTACTAGGAGTAGAATTGTTTTAATATTTATAATATGATTTATTTTTCTTATTAATAGATTTTAATAAAGAATGACTTATCCAAGGGTGTCTAGGTATTTTATGATAGTTTTTTACT
This sequence comes from Echinarachnius parma, assembly GCA_037951105.1. NCBI lineage: Eukaryota > Metazoa > Echinodermata > Echinoidea > Clypeasteroida > Echinarachniidae > Echinarachnius > Echinarachnius parma. The sequence continues at coordinate 42,705 of JBAMJV010006218.1, forward strand.
GGACGGTTTCTGAAGGGGAATTATATTATCATAATTAGACGAAATTATATAAACAAAATTACTGTAAGCAACATTAATATCAGTAGAGTTAAAAACCACATAATCAGCAGATAACAAGCTGTTTCTTAATCTTCTCAGATTATGTTCGGATAAATCCCGGAAGGCTAATGCATTATTTTTTTGTGAGTTTATTTTAATGTGAGGCATAATACTGAATATCGGAAAATGGTCCGAGATAACTGAGACCAAAATACCAGATTTAAGGTGAGAGTAATCATTAACAAAAATATTACCTATAAGAGTATGCGATGTATCAGTTACACGCGTTGGTTTCCTTATGAGGGGAAGAAATGAATTAAAAAGCATAATATTCAAACATTCGTGACAATTATTATAGGTTTTCCCATCCATTTTCAAACTATTTTCAATCAAATTCAAACATTGCTAACTTCAATTTCGTCCCGAGAATTCAGGAGCCTGCAATTGCTACATTCGATTTAGTCATTTACCATTCGAATTGATCAATGGTCATACAAATTCAAAATTTGCTCATTCGAATTCGTCATTTTGCAATGGAATTCGTCCCGACTGGTCATAAAACGCACAATGTGAAGTTCGAATTCGTCATTGGTCATTCGATTTCAAGACTTAGTCGTTCAAATTCGTCACGTAGTGTAGTTTCCTTGGTACATTCCTATTGTCTTCGATAATAAGTGTTTCTAAAACCATCAACTGATTACAAAACAATGAATTTCGATATTGCAATTAAAAAAACGAAAATTGTCCAAAGGTCTGATTGATTGATTGACTCATATACAATACATTTGTGTTGTGAGACATATAGGTTTTCCCATCCATTTTCAAACTATCGTCAATCAAATTCAATAAATGCTTACTTCAATTTCGTCCCGAGAAGTTAGGAAACTGCAATTGCTACATTCGATTTAGTCATTTACCATTCTAATTGATCAATGGTCATTCTAATTCCAAATTGGCTTATTCTAATTCGTCATTTTGCAATGAAATTCGTCTCGACTGGTTATAAGACGCACAATGTGAAGTTCAAATTCGTCATTGGTCATCCGATTTCAAGACTTAGTCGTTCAAATTCGTCATGTATAGTCTGGTTGCTCTGGTTCATATGTATTTTCCTATGGAAGCTCATACAATTCATTTCAAAAGAAATTACTTCAATAATAATTGTTTATGAAACGATAAACTGATCACAAACAATTAATTTCCATATTGCAATTCACAAAACGATAATTGACCAAAAGTCTGATTGATTGATCCATTCAATAGGCCTGTGTTGGGAGACACATTACAATATCAAATTAATGATATATAAAATACAAAAATTGTTCAATAGACGATAGACTAAACTTGTATGAATTTCCGGGACACAAAACAAAGATAGAATCTGGGTTCAAATAAACAAAGGATAATAATGAAGAGATGATGAAACAAAGTATCAAAAACAGCTTTCAATATTGTTTGACGAATTTGAATGGGAAATAACGAAATGGAATGCACAATGACGAAATTGATCATCACATTGTACACCGGCAGGAGTGATCGGACGAAATTGAATGAGCTTTGACTAAAACGATCGGGTCATTGACGAACTTGGTTGCGAAAGAACGAACTTGTGTGATGAATGACGAAATCGAACATTACATACGATCGGCGAAAGACTTTCCGGACGAATTTGAAGTTAACAATTATCGAAATTGAATGACGATTGTTTGAAAATGGATGGGAAAACCTATATTATCATATCAATTGTTATACCTATTATAGGTTTTCCCATCCATTTTCAAACAATCGTCATTCAATTTCATTATTGTTAACTTCAATATTTTTGTTTCTTCGTTAATTAATAAATAACAAAAGAAAATGTCCTCCCGTTACCATACACATGGTAACAGATGGACAAGGTACCTCATATTACATATTATGACAAAATTTATGTTCAAAAATTGGTCTCTCATATATGAAAACCCAAAAAATTGAGACAATACCTGCAATGGCCAGCTATCAGTGGCGTAGCGTGGTCAGACTAGTAATTTTCTGTGTTTCAACCAATCAGATTTGTGCATTTAGAACATTTGATCTGGCTCACAATTGATTATATCTCTTTCTGCAACAGGGCCCTTGTACCATGATGCCATTTGTCTGGATTTCTATTGTATGGGGATAAGTAGGTCTATTTAACTGTGGTGAGCCAGGGTGTGAATAGGCTCTGATCATGACTTTGAATAGGTCTTTTTTTAAACAATACACCCCTATAGAATTCTTGGACATGGGTGTAGGTCTAAAATAATTAAATTTTACATGAAATTTGCAAACTAAAAACAAGGCTGTAGAAAAAGCAACAAATAACATATCTCCAATTCTTTCATATGTTGTAGAAATTATATCAAGCCAAGATTTAAGCAAAACAATTTCTCAAAATTATTTGATCCACGAGGTAAAACGGAAGGTCAAAATCTAAGGTCAAAGGTTATCGTATCCAAACTCGCTCATGCATGAACACAAATGGCATAAATGGATTGCACATAACATCCCCAGTCCAATGACACCATTACAAAATAAATTGACCCAACGGTTAATGGACAATGGCCATTTGAAAAATGGTGCCCACGCCCATTTCTTAAAAAAATCCCCCATAAGAATCAACCATAGGGCCAAATATTAGCAAATTTGAAGGGGGCTGCGATGAAAATTTTCACTTTTTTTTAAAGGTGATTTGACATGGAATTACCCTACTGTGTCATAATCATACATTATAGTCCATTATGTCCTTCCGTTACCGAACATTGGTCCGCTTTGTGTGAAATAACTCAAATATCTGCGGACAAATATTAATCAAAGAACAAGTAAATTCTTCTTAACCCTTCAGAGAATGAAATGTGTATCCTTAAAATATTTTGTATTATTTAATATCACAGAGTTTTAGTTAAAAAATGATTTGATAACAAAACCTTGTCCATTTTGGTGTCCTTCCGTTACCGACCTCATTTGTATGCATATTCAATAATGTGCGGAGATAAAAAAAAAATAATTATGGGACCTTAAAACTGTATGTTTTGGAAGTGTTGTTATCAAAATAGACTGTTCTAACAACACAAGTATTTAAAAATGTCTTTCTTAAAGTTGACAATTTGTGTCTGAGTGTCCTTCCGTTACCATAGATTGACCATGAATAAGAGCCATTGGAGCATGAAATATAGTAAGAAAAAAATAGAAATGTAAATGATTGTGTCCATATGCTATCTATGATACAAACTCATTTTAGACCACAAAAGAGATGTTTCCTTCTCATAAATGGTCTTTAAATTTCAAAATGAATTATATTGTACAATTCATATAGACTTTTCAGAGGTCCTTCCGTTACCGTCCTTCCGTTACCGAACACTGGAGTAATTAATTTCTCATAATTAATATACCAATGTAGATATTTTTCTTAAAAGGTGGTGTTATACTCTGTGAACATAAGGAAATTGACTAGTAGCCAACTTAACATGATAAACCTCGTAACTTCACAGAGATTGGGTCATAACTAAAAAAATTGAAAATCCATGTCCATTTTGGCGTCCTTCCGTTACCGGCCGCATTAGTGTCCATATCTAATTTACATAATGCGGTCAAAATTTTAGGAATAGTGGAAATCAAAGGTGTCCCAACAAGGATCAAAGACATGCCATTTAGAATAAAAAATCAAAAGCAGGATCCTGGAACTATTTGATTTAAGTTCCAAAATTGTGTCTGAATGTCCTTCCGTTACCGTGGAATTGCCGTATACATGATCATTTATACCCCAGTCACATTTGCTCTATGGCGAGCGTACGGCGGCCGTACGCCCCCGAAATCGAGAGATACATGCGGCGGCCGCAGAAAATCTGCTGTGGCCGCATGGTCACCGTACGGCGTATCCGTATATTTTACAGGCCGCAGGGGTCGCCGTGGAATTATAGCGCAGAGTTATAACTTTTTTCATTTCTACGTTCGCCGTAGCAATAAGACACGCCATAGCCATGCCGTAGAACGGTTCCACGTCGACCGTACGTCGGGCGTACGGTGGCCTTGCGGGCGCCGTGGGGCTGCCCTAGGGTCTTATGAATTACTACTCATCCACAATTACTGTTCTTGGTATCATTTTTCATTGGAAAGACACCCTATCCGGTGGATATAATCATTTTGTTACTATATTTTTGGAAGTGCCCCGTTCCGTTTTTCTGGAGCCACCCTGTATTGCATTTATGTGCTATTCAGATTATCCACGCCACATGTGGCTACCACTCCCTCTAGGTGTGTAGCGGTAGCGTAAGTCTGGCCGCACAGTTGCCGTATGGTCCCCCTGTGGCCGCCTTGCGTCTCCCTTTGTATTTGTCAAAAACCTACGGCCACCGCAGGGACGCCGTAAGGCGACCGTGCGTCATCACTTTAAAGGCCGTACGGCAGCAGCAGATTGTCTGTCTCCACAAATTAAAAATACGCCGTGCGGCTGCCCTAACAAATGTGACTGCTAAAGTATGTGACCGTAGAAATGCTACGGCGTCCCTATAATTGTTATTGGCCGTAGATATTTTAGACCGTACGGCCGCCGTGGTAAATGTGACTGAGCTATAAAGGAACTACAGGGTCTAGATGGCCTAGTTTTCACAATTAGGCTCTCTATATGTAAATTTTCCTCAAGAAAAAGAATTTGGCAGTCATTTCCCATGAAATCAATTAATTTTGGGGTAATTAGTAAATATCTAATTGTCCTGGGAACGCCCCTTTTAAATCGCCAAAATCGATTATGCTGGTGTGACGTCATCTAAAGAACTTCGCCCCATAGTCTCTGTACACGACGCCTCTCTAAATTCTCTAGTTGACGTAAGCCGATAAAGTGTCAATCACGCTGCTGATTTTGGACCCTAAATGTGGGTAAACTGGCTGCTAAGTGAGATTTGGCATCAGAAAATTAGCCTAAAATCACTACTGTGTTTATTTTCATGGATTTTTTTTTCTGCAGACCTAGTTTACAAGTCATCAACTATGGAAGTGTCAAAATACGTTGTATTCTTTAGTTCTTTGAAAGGGACAAAAGCCAAATTTCAAAAGTTGCGAGGTTATTGTCTTATATGAAATAAAATGTCATTTAACAGCATGCCTGAAAAAATCTCTTTTTCGTGGAGTTATAGACCTCAAAATAATAAAACGACACAGCGCGTTTAATTATGCATTATACGAGTATTCACCCGGTGCGAAATTTCGCTCACGGCGCATTCCACGGAGCACCACGTTGCTGTGACCACTACGTGACCCGCGCACAGATTGTGATCGAACAACGGCGTGAGCGAATACTAAACGAAATAACAAAAACTCGCTAAAACTGACTACATGTAATTGTATATTCTTCATTTTCGAGACCTTTTCCGTGACATATCTTTACAAATGTCGGCTTCACAATACCTTTACAAGAATAAGTACAATATTGTTGTAATATTATGCTTAATCAGTTAAACTCCTTTATGGACCGTGGAGGGGCGCATTCGTTTTTTCATTCGTAGAATCCAAATTACAGGGCTGTTCCGTCTGAATGTTTGTGTGTATGTTACATTCATTCTCATCCGTCTACTGAAAAATGTTCAGACGATTTGTAAAAGGCGGACAGTTAACAATACTAAGTCACGTCCATTGCGATTCATACAAAACCATGCAACAAATATTGTTTGATATTGATGTAATAATTATGAATACTTGTTTCATACGGAGGCAAATACAAGGATGGACAAATCATTCAAGCAAAATCTTTGCAAAAAAAAAACAAAGAAAGAAAACCCACGGGAGTTTTTAGAAAAAAAAAATAGACAAATGTCAAACAATTTTCCAACAAGTACTATTAATGCGAGCATTGACCTTCAACCAATCGTATAGTTAGAGGGGCTAATGCTATTGACAATAAAGTGTACTGGCCCTTTAAATAATAGTATTTAAATTTATATTGAAATCAATTTTATATCCACATTCAAGTATACTAAATTCGTCTAAGAGTGCCTGAGTATCTAAATGATTTTTTATTCTCTTTGGCACCAATATAATCAATTTATATATAATAGAATATTTCAAATAATTTCAAAGGTTATATATCTTACATTTGTTCCCTTTTCTTTTCTTTATAAAGCTTGACCAGTATTCTTTATTACCGGATTAACTCAAGTCTTGCAAATGTACAATGAGTCTGTTTACTAATTAACATCATACAAACCAATAAAGCATAGTTATTTTCAGCATAAAGTATATTGAAGTGTTTGGAATACAAACAGTCGCATTCGACTTATCATAGTGTTCATAATAGATCTTTTATTTTATTGTTCATTCCGTTTCCTTCTCGAGTCCAATTCTGTACCATACATGAGCCATCAAATTGACATTTATTATGGCTATCGTACTGGATCAAAACAAAGAGTTTATCCTTGACATCTTATGATTAATATAGAATAAATTGATCCATTGTATTTCCTTCTCGAGTGGTTACTTCAAAAGTTAAATTAATGTACGGCTACCATTTTAAATAAAAATTAAAGGTTTACCAAACCTCTTATCGATTATAGAAATTAAAATCAATTTCTTACTCATGTCTCAATCCTCATGCTCAGTCTTTGTAGGTAGTCCACCTTTGGGTTCCCTTCTCTTTCCATTCCAGCTTTATCTACACTGATCCTTGTGGGAAAATTCCTTTCTTTTCGCATTTTAATTGCAATGGGACATACTTCAGTCAAAGTTATATTTTGAAAGTACGATAAAGCAAAGATAAACACACTAGTACTAAACTATGTGTCCTATATCCTCTGACTTTGTTTATTCTTTTTTTTTCAATTATTGTGTACAAAATTACATTACAGGCATATATCTTCTCAATTGTGCTGTATTACTTGCGTATATTGTAGAAGTATGAATAATGTATAAGTAACTGTGATCATATTATATTTACACGGAACACAAACTCTAACTTAAAGCATTAAAATTAGCTTTGTTCAGATTCTACATGCATTTCTAATTTTATTTTCAGCTCGTTCTTGTGTGTATCATCCTTGCACTGATGATAGATGGTAAGCTCAATGATTTTTTAGTTGAACTTGAATTTAAGATTAACTTTCACAAATATCCCAAGTCGAACTTAAACATGCTAACACTAACTTGAACTTAAGCATTATGGAAAGCCACATGTAGCTTCGGAATTAAGCATATTCAAGAGCCCCCAAATACGAAATATTTGAAACTCAATTTTAAAAAATTCACATCAATAACTGAAAGTCTCGTCGATAAAATTAAATTATTTTTATGAAAATTGTAGGACTGTTTAAAGAACAAATTTGACAATTTTACAAAGAAACTAATTGCTTTCAATGATGCGTAAGTCCAAATAAGTGTAAAGTTCGACTTGGGATCTTTGTGAACACCCCCCGGTTTATGGAAAGCCGTTAATTTATATGGTAAATATCTTAAAAGTTTTGAAGCACAACATACACTTTTTGTGGAACACTACAGAGTGTTTATAAAAAAGCGGAACCCAACTTCCACCAGCTATATCTTAAATAGTAAACAAAGTTATGTTTATTGTAATATATCATCGCAAAGATAATTGAATACTCTTTCATTTGGTACCATATTTGTAATAATTGAGCTTGTAGTTATCGAATTGCAAGCATTTTAAATGAGCAATGTTAAAATTGCTTTGCGCACAAGATTTAGATCTATTCATCAACCCGGTCTGATCAATGGTAATTCATTGAAACCTCTCCTTGTGTTCTTTTGTCTTGTAATCCTTTTGTTCCGATCGTTCTTAAGCTAACATGGAGATACTTTTTTTAATCGGTTCCTTGCCTGACCATGCAACTGACCACTGAACACGAGCACAAACCTGTGCAGACAGACATGGGGGCATGTGGAAGGATGTTGGGGATGATTATGGACCCTCAACTCTTCTCAAAATTGAATAAATGTCAAACTATGAATCAAGAAACATCTGAAATGTCACTTGACTTTGTCTACTGTTTCATTATTTACACTGCATTTAGCAATTACTTTCTACTCTTGTGCGCAAAGTACTTTTTACATAACCCTTTCAAAGTAAGTTTTATTCAATCATGCATGACGTTACCACGACATATTTGGTATCAAACAAAAGAGTATAAATGTACCTTTGGTATGACATATTGCAATAAATATAATTATGTTTATTAAATAAATTATTGCCCGATGGAAGTTGGGTTCCGCTTTTTTATAAACACCCTGTATAGCGATCTTTTTTACTTGATAAAAATCGGTTCAGAAACGGCTGGAATATCCATAAATATATCCGATCGGAATAAATCTGTGGCCCAGATTTATTCGATGATTTAAAATTTTGTTTTAAATGCTTACACTTTTTCAAAAATGTTCAAAGAGGTTTTTAAATAGTTGTTGATGATCTCTCTATTTAATCATTATTTCAACAAAACATCACATGCATAATTTTGTATGAAAAATGATTGAAACCAATGCTTTTTTAGAGAGCGCCCTCTTCTGTTTTAATGGCTCTTTTTGAATGATAACAGGCATTTTACTTAGTCGTTGATAATTTTCCATACCTTTCGAGCATGGTGGAGTTCTAACTATTAGTTTGTAATGTTATTGTGCGGGTTTTGGTTACTAAAGCTCAGCCTTACCAAACCTGTACTACCCCTTTAAGTCAACTTTGAATTTAAGATCAACTTACAATCTTTCTGAAAAAACTCCAGAACGTTCCTTGAAAGGTATTATCAACAGCTCGCATCGTTTTTAAAACGATTCAAGCTGTTGATAATACCATTCAGGAACAAATTACCATGTACGGTTTAATACATCACATGGTGTCATGATCACGCTATCACGTTTTGAGCAAGTTTATAGAATACAATTATCCAAGACTTCGTATGACAGGGCTAGACTGGGTCACGTGGTTAATTTGTCTTGTTCTCATTGGCCCGAATTCTCATCAGTGGCTCAACTTGAGCTCGGCCTAAAAAGACAAAGACTACCGGTAACACTTTGCACCAGCAGACTTATTGTCTCGTTGCTATGGTCCCCGGAGATATTATAATGGTTTCCTTTAATTATCCAGTCAATCCCTTGAGTTCGGATTATAGACATCAGGGCAATGGGCCCTTTGACATTCAGTCATAGTATAACAGGTAACCAGCAATACAATGTCCAGGATGATCCAGGACGCAATTCGGCTGATGACAAACTATACTATGACATAATTTCAAAGGGCCCATTGTCCTGATTCCTATTAACAGACCTCAAGGGATTGACTGGATAATGAAAGAAAACCATTATAATATCTCCGGGGACCATAGCAACAAGACAATAGGTCTGCTGGTGCAAAGTGTTACCGGTAGTCTTTGTCTTTGTAGGCCCGGCTCAAGCTGAGCCACTGATGAGAATTCGGGCCATTGTATGTAACTTCTTGTGGATTAATATTGATTAAATATAATAGCAATGTGATACAAACACGAATAACAACATTCGATGTAAAAACTAAATGAAATATGAACTATTATCATGATCATCATTATTATAATTTGTAATATCATTATATCTTAATTTTGTTATTGGTATTATTACTGTTATTATTCTCATTAGTGTTATTAATATCATTATTATTTACCAATGTTGTAATTATTATTATTATCATATTATTATCATTATTATTGTCGATTTATTCCTACTTTGGATTAACACATTAAAGGAACATTGTCATCGGTTGTGGAGACATGCAGCAATGACTTCATGGACCGCTGCCCCCATACCAGGACCAAGACAGGTGAATTGGTGAAGCTGCTCCCCAAACTTGTCCCCCTCGATCACCCCGATTATGACGCCATGGTTCCTCCGCAGGCTCGAGGGAAAGTGAATTTCTACTGCACATATCCAGGTGAAATATTGATGTTATTGTCGTCCGATTGTGCATCACATCGATGTTCGCGCAAACTATGCACCTAATTACTTTAATCGCAACAACTACAGAATAAAAGTATTGCTTTTCATAATGACTCGTGAACCAATTGATTCAGAATCATTTGTACGCACTTTTGACAGCTGTTGTAAATTCAGTGTCATCCCAGAGGTATTTTCATGCACACACAACACAGAGTGACATCTAAGTTCGCGCAGACTGTACAATATTGTAATTTTGCCAGACATGCTGCAAAATAAATGCGTGAAATTAACTGCGCGAAGTTAAATGCCGTGCGAACTTTGATGTTCCGTTCAACTTTGAGTCATTCTGAATTGTCATACATTCTGATGTATTTTCTAGTATCATCATATTGACTAATATCCCGCGAAACCCATATTGTAATGTATTGTTATGTTTTTATACATTATTTCCTTTGCTAGGTACAAAACAGCAATGTGTATACACATTAAAAAAAAAACATCGTTATGAATATTGTGATACTTCAGTCCTAACCGTAGTCTTAACTGTCCAGTTCTTGTACGGGATTGAATCTTATACCACACTACGAAGCTTTGAAGAGATCTGTTGCCCATTTCATAAAACACTTGCAATTGTCCTATTAGTGTAACTACCATGGCAACAACTGTAATGCTCCATGCTGATTGGCGAATTACCAAATAGTCACAATAATTGAACACCAATTGCAAGTGTTTTATGAAATGGGCTACTGGTATGCAAACATTGTCAACAACAGGTCTGTGGTTTGTTGAATTTGTATTCATTTTTGGTCTCTAAACATAACACAAAAAGTTAACCCCCCCCCCCCCCACCCCTACAAGACAAGGGGTTAACTGCAAACATGCTGTATTAACCCCTTACTCCTTTACCATGCAAAGAGACCAAATTCAAAGCTGCCCTCATTGTCCAACTTTTATATGGGGGATTCCCTTTCTTCATAGACTCAAACAAGTCTTTTTACACAAATTTACATCAGTGACAGTGTGCTTCTTATAATCTTTACAGTTAACTATTATCATATTATGGTTGCCCAAGGCAGCATGCCTCTGACTTTGTGCCTTTTAAATCTTCTATTTAGATCAGACAATGCTGGTTTCAGAGAGAGAAGTCACATTGCTCTGCCCTGCAGACCTTTGCATTCTTTGCTTTGACCTTTTGTGACTGGAATGTAACAAAGCTATTGTCTGTCTAGGAAAGTGATTCACCATTGTCAGTTAGGTCATTCAGACACAAATCTCTTAATCCTTTCAACCTTTTGATAATAATGGCTGGCAGACAAGCCTAAACTAGTAAACATGTTCTAAACTTGTGGATAGAATGCAGTACTGCCAAAAAGTTGATTGACTCTTCAATTCTTAGATCAGAAATTAAACAAACTGGAATTTAAAGTGCTTTTTACATTGGAAGGCTCATGTAAGTTTGCCATTATATTCAATTCTAACCTCCCATCATGTCAAGTCTGATTAATTGGTGAGATTTTAGCTAAAAATGTGTTTATGATTTTGGCCAGTCTCTCAAACGTATTTAATGCAGCCTGCCTATGACATAGGACCTTGAGTGCCCCCCCCCCCCCTCTAAACCATGTGTCATAATGTCATAACATTTCATTTTTTACCATTCTGCCTTGACAAAAGTATTTCTACAGTTATAATGTACATTTTGTGTGAAAAATCAGAGACATCCATCACTTCATGGCTGACTTAGCACAGATGAAATACAAAATGACCTAAAGTTAATAGGCACAATAAACTTGCGCATGTCTGTACATTGTTGTAAAACAGCGCATGTGGTTCAATGCATTTATTTTGTTAGGTTGGTACTAATTTTCATAAGGCTCAGCCTTCGTACTGGTACTGACCACTTTTAAGTAATGTGTAATCTTGTAATTTGCGTGCTTGTTTATATCTGCGTATATTTTCAATTGTATATTTTCAATTATTATCTAAATTGAGATTTATTATGGTTTGTTAAAGGGACTTAGTAACATTGTCCAAATCCTCAAAATAAAATTTTAATTCTAGCGGTTCCCTCATACCTTGTTGTATTCGTATTAACAATAAAATCATGGGACAGGTTTCGGTTTTTTCAAAGATATGTACGATCAAAGTATTCAGATAAGAAAAACTCCGGGCGAGTTTTTCATCCCTCTACAAAGTGAATGCAGTGAGTTAGTGAATATCACCCAATATCACTTTGCATTTTCGCTCATTACTTGGCCATGCAATGTCCATTTGACTTGAAATTTTCACACAATACCCTGTGGACATATGAGATATCAGCACTATACATTGCATCAACCATTCATCACTTTTTGCACATGCCAACAAAGTTACTAGATCCCTTTAAACAATGCCGTCTGAAATTGCAGCCATTTTGATTTGTTTAAAGGCACATTTGGTTAATGCATGTATTGCATTTATTTTTTGTAATTTGAAATTTCAAAATTCTCAATTAAACACAGTAATGATAACTCTTTTGCGAATTGCGAAATATTTGTGCTCAGTCAACCATAAAGTAATGGTTACCTCTTATATTGACACAATGGCCCGAATTCTCATCGGCGGCTCAACTGCAGCCTGGCATAAAAAGATAAAGACTACCCGTAACCAGTTAAACCATTTTGCACATGCAGACCTATTGTGTAGTTGCTATAGGTCCCCGGAGATATTCTAATTGTTTTCTTTTCATTATCCAGTCAATCCCTTGAGTTCTGATTGAATGCATCATGACAATGGGCTCTTTGAAATTCAGTCATAGTATAATCAGTAATCAGCCAAATTGCTGGATTATCCTGGACATTGTATTGTTGGTGACCGGTTATACTATGACTGAATTTCAAAGGGCCCATTGACCTGATGCACATAATCTGAACTCAAGGGATTGACAGGATAATGAAAGGAAACCATTATAATATCTCCGGGGACCATAGCAACGAGACAATATGTATGCTGGTGCAAAGTGGGTTAACTGGTTACCGGTAGTCTTTGTCTTTTTGGGGCCATATTCCTAACTATACCGTAATTACATATGTTTTTGTAAGACGAAATCTTGAAACAATTCTTGGTTATTAAATTATTAGGAGTTGTGTATAGGGTACTTATGTTTTATGTTCGGTTTATTATATCATTCACTTGTTTTTGCTAAACATATCATTTCCAGCGTGCATGCAGCAACCCTGCCTGAATGGAGGCTCGTGTGCAGAGACGGTGGAAGGGTTCGTGTGCACATGCCCCAACCTCTGCATTGGCAAGAGATGCGAATATAGTAAGCACACTGAAGTTTCCTATTACATGGTGTTAAATGTGGTTCGGATTCAGATGCCTTTGGTTAAAACTTGAAGTTTGAACATCGCGTAGGTTTGGTGTTCAAAGTTCGAGATAACTGTGATTAGACAAGATATGTGACAATTTGTAGCCCTTTTTGATTGATATATTGCATCTTCGCTCGGGATGTCTGATTTATTAATAATTACAATACTGACTGAACTTTCGGGCTACATGACAAATATTGCCCTCGCTAGATCCATATTGCCCTCGTCTTCGACTAGGGCAATATGAATCTAGTTCAGACAATATTTGTCGTGTCGCTCTCAAGGCCAGTCAATATTGTTTAAATATTGACTGGCCTTGAGGGCAAAATAAACAATGACATTAAGCGTATTAGATGCGCCATGGTTCTGGAGGCTCATACTGGCTTCATCAATGTCGATTGATTTTTATGTCAAAATTTACGAGTGATTTTATGAAATATTTAAGAGATTTTCACTTATTTTGCTATAAGATGAACGCAATCCGTGATATTGATGAGTGATATAAAACAACTAACTAATGTGCTTGATTGTGATAGGCAATCTATTACCTCGGTGGGCTCAAAATGACTATTACCCTCAGCTACGCTTCGGGTAATAGTCATTTCGAGCCCACCTCGGTAATAGATTTGACTATCACAAGAAGCCCATTCTTTAGTTGTATATTATAAAACGGCTCTGTTAAATTCAGTAACGTGATTGGTTAAATCCAGTCACGTGACTATTCATTAAATTTCAACAAACAAACAAGAAAAAACGTAACACATATGCGTTGTCACTTTTTGTTGCGCGATATTTGCACGGCTGTGACGTCACAATGCTTGTTTACATAGTTCTACGAAGACAAACTTGCGAAAGTGATTTTTTTAAAAAAGATGGAAAATGCTTCGTTTTGTAAATTATCTGTTCTGTAGTAAACAAATCTTAGCAGTTCTGTAAATTATATGGTATGTGGTTTGATATTGGGTAGTTTTGGAATGGAAATGCATACAATTCTTTGATAATTCTCAGTTTTAACGGGAAAATTTTCAGATTTTCGGCAATTGCCCATCGACTGCCCATCGACTGCATTTGATCTGCTGAGCTGCAGAGTCAAATTCAGTGAAGCGAGTGCAGTAGTGATGAATAATTTGGTAAATTCCTAATAAATTCACACTCTAGAGAGTAGATAGACTGGGTTACTAATTGTAGCGAGTCTGTTTTCAATAATCCAGCAAAATAAAACAATCCGTGGTTGAGCTCGTTTTATAAAACAAATAATACTACGGTCTTATTATCGTGCGTCATGTAAATGCATCGACTCCCGGCTATGTTACGCCTCGTGCACAAAGCACAGCTAACATAGCCTCGAGTGCAATGCATTTACACAAGGCACCGTGTATTATTTGTATATTATAAAACGGCTCTGGTAAATTCAGTAGCGTGATTGGTTAAATCCTGTCACGTGACTATTCATTAAATTTCAACAAACATGCACGACCGTGCAAAACAGGGTGCAACCGGGGTGCGTTACTCGTTTTCATTGCACACCTTTTTGCACGGCTATGACGTCACAATGCTTGTTTACATAGTTCTATTGGAGACAAACTTGCGAAAGTGATTTTAAAAAAAGATGGAAAAGGCTTCGTTTTGTAAATTATCTGTATTGTAGTAAATAAATATTAGCAGTTTCGTAAATTATATGGAATGTGGTTTGATATTGGTAAGTTTGGGAATGGAAATGCATAAAATGCTTTGATAATTCTCATTTTTACGGGAATTTTTTCGGCAATTTCTGGAGGACTGCGTGTGATCTGCTGAGCTTCACATTCACTGATTCAGTGAAGCGAGTGCAGTAGTCGGATGGTGAATTTTGTAAATTCCTAATATTATATTCACACTCTAGGGTAGATAGACTGGGTTACTAATTGTGGCAAGTCTGTTTTCAAAAATCCAGCAAAATAAACGATTCCGTGGTTGAGCTCGTTTTATAAAAAAAATAATACACGGTCTCAATTATCGTGCATCATGTAAATGCATCGCGCTCTCGGCTCTGTTAGCTATGCGTTGCGCACTCGGCTTACGCCTCGTGCACAACGCACAGCTAACAGAGCATCGCGTGCGATGCATTTACATAATGCACTCTAGACCGTGTATTATTTGTATAGTAATACCTATTCTTACGTCATAATTAGACACGCGCAAATCGATTCATACGTCATTAAAAAACGCGCGTATGAATTTGCGCACCCATGCGCTGAGTGAGCGCGCATTATCCGGAGGTTCCCATCGGATATTATCAAAAGCCGTATTCAGACGATAAAAGCCAATCTTGTGGTTATCTTGTGGTTATCTCGTGGTTTGCAATTCTTAAGAATATCTTGTGGTTAGGCGTTAGCGCTCGTTTGAACACGCAAAACTCGTGGTTATCTTGTGGTTTCCAAACCACAAGATTGCGCGCACTGCAAAATATGCGCAATCTCGTGGTTATCTTGTGGTTTCCAAACCACAAGATAACCACAAGATACTTGTAATATTTTGCGCAGAATGAGCGCGCGATAAGCGCGCGACTGCGCGCAGTCTATTTTTGTTACCGTCTGAACACAATCAGCTTCGAGACTCGTAGTTTGGGTTGACCTCATGACCGATATATGCTTCCTGTGAGAAAACAAGTCAAGTGAGTGCGCGTGACCTCAAATGAGAAAGGCGCGCACACTACTTCCGGTTTTAATTCTTAAGAATTGCAACTCTCGAGAATTGGCATCGTTTGAACACACATTTTGCAATTCTTAAGAGTTGCAATTCTTAAGAATTGCAATTCTTAAGAATTGGCTTTCATCGTGTGAATACTGCTATAGACTGTAGAATTACAAGACAGATCACTGGCGGTCGCGCAGCGATGTCCCTTCAAACAGAATGAAGATTCAAATCGAGCTTATGAGAAAGTTGGGTACACCCAGAGGTTTGGGTACAGTACTAAATCTTGTTCATTTTAATTAATTAAAAAAACATTAACAAATTATAGTCGATGAGCTTTTTTGGAACAAATGTTCCCTTTGTTAGTATTAATTTAAACAAAAGTAAGGATCAGAACGTACTTACTTAAACTCGGCAAATTAAGGCTAGTATGACGATTGAAAATCAACTTATCTCCAAGTTGAGTACACCTGGGAACACATTGTTTTTCTAATTCAATATTGTCTTTGTATATGTAAAAATATTTAAAAATTATTGTCGATGAGCTTTAAGAGATTTTCACTCACATTTTTGAAATAAAGAATTGTTAAATTCACAGATCTCGAACGTGCACAATAAACAGGCAATGGCATATTTGGATATTTGCATATTATCACGCACACTGTCTGGAATATACGCACCGACAAACCAATCGACTTTGTTCTTCCCAACATGATACTGCTTTGTGGAATAATTGACCAATGATAACTGCGTATGTGTGCGCATTATAAAATCGGTGCGCTTAGTCAGCTGATTTATTTCCGAAAATAATGTTGTTGCTAGGCTAAAAATAGCCGAGTCATTCACATTAAGCCAGCAGCAACAACAACAACTGCAACAATAGATATGTGGGGACCCCCTGTGCAATTTGCATTGTGACGTCAGGACTGTAATTGCGCGCATTAACTGAGGACATCGCGCGCTGCCCATTCACTTTGTGCAAGAAAATTGTCCAGTGGTCGGTCTTTCCATTAAGCGTCTTTGATATTATTAACAGGCAAAATACACACAAAACCCCATTGACTTTTCTGATCGGTCAATAACATTTTTTTTCGCCCGCAGTTTTGTTGGCTTATTAAACTTCGAGGGCAATATCATTTGAAAATTGCCCTGCTCAGATGTCTGCTATGGTTAATACTGTTTAATATTTCCCCGATCGTGATGTACCCTCCAAATCAACAATTCGAGGTTTGAAATGGAATGGAATAGTCTGAATTTAAATAAGGGTTCTGGTCGGAGAAGGTCAGTTCAGACACTACATGCCATCGATGAAGTCCAGCAGGTGCTACACCATGTACACGACAACCCCCACGTTTCATTATTTGCATTGCAGTTAAACATAATTTATTTTATACATTATACTCTCGTGCGCGAACTACTTTTTGCATTACAAAGTCACTTATATTCATGCATGCATGACGCTATCATAATATCAAACGAAAGAGTATGAATTCGTCTTTTAACTCTTAACACGCCATGAGGCTGCACGCACGCTATTGGTATAGTGCTTTATACAGGCAAGCACGCTATCGATTGACTGCTCTCTTCAAGCAAGAGAGCCATCGCCTTGCTGCTTTGTGCATGCATGCACGCTTTTGTGATATAGCACTTGAACGTGTCTCCAATTAAACCTGGCACAGGGGGGATTAGTGGCTGGCACAATAGGGATTAGCGGGTGGCACTTGGCTGTATTCATAATGGCAGGATAGGAGTTAAAGGGATAGTTGAGTTTTGGTAGAGAGGGCGCTACACAAAAAAAATTTTCGTGAGATAATGAAAAACTAAGTGTCAAATTTGAAAGAGCATACCATTTTAATGGCAGAATAAACGTTATTTGATCAAAATCGGTTCAGAAACGGCTGAAATATCCATAAACATAACCATTTGTAATAAATGTGGGGCCCCACAATTATTAGATAATTTTGAACCAGCCGTTAAAATTCATTTTAAAATAGAAATTTCAGAAGTTGTTGATTATCTCTCTATCTAATCACTATTTCAACAAAACATCACATGCACAATATTTTATTTTGAATGGTTTAAACAAAATTAATGCATATTTTGAAAGCGCCCTCTTTAGTTTAAACAGCTCTTTCTGAATGATAGCAGACTTTTTACTTAATTGTTTTATTCCGTTTGTTATATAATGGTGCAGGTTTTGGTTACTAAAATTCAGTTTGACTAAAACTGTACTCTCTCTACCAGAACTCAACTATCCCTTTAAATGACAATTAAAAATATACCAGTACAAACTCATATTTCTTAATATTGGTAGAAGAAGTTAGGTGCTGTTTTTTTCCCTCTGAAATACTGTATTGCCACTGACCCCATTACAATTGATTTATAGAAGCTTCTGTACCTGTGTGTCCTGATGATGTCATCAAAGGAACTGACTTGGCAGGGACTCCTGTCACCGTTGCATGGACCTATCCTGAAGCTAACAACATGACCAACATATTCCCCCTCGTGTCAAGCCCCGTCAACGCGACTTCTTTCTCTGTCGGGAAAACAATTCTGGACATTTCTGTCGAGCAATTCCAAACGCTTCACTGCAACTTTTCCGTAACTGTATTAAGTACGTTTTACTCTTTATTATGTTATGTAATATTTGCATAAAAAGGAACAATTTTTATCTAGTGAAAAATGTGAAAGTTTTTGTCAGATATTATTCCCGATCGTTAGCTCGAAGTACAATACGGATAATTTTGACAACATTGAAAAAGCGTTCCAGGACGCATTTAAATTCAATCTTAAATATATCCATAATTAGGGAGACATTTGAAAAAGCAAAACTAATTTTATTCTTCTGTTACCATAAGTCAGATAACGAGGTACAAGAGAAATGTGAATTAGACAAAGTTGATCACCACTTTAAGATGTCATTGTATGAAACGAGTATTACCCGTAATTGGGACGTAATGTGTGTTTCCTTTGTTTTTTAAAATCATTTTTGGTGTATAGAACCGTCTGCACCTGTGTGTCCTGATGATGTCATCAAAGGAACTGACTTGGCAGGGACTCCTGTCACCGTTACATGGACCTATCCTGAAGCTAACAACATGACCAACATATTCCCCCTCGTGTCAAGCCATGCCAATGCGACTACTTTCGCTGTCGGGAAAACGTTTGTCAACATTTCTGTCGAGCAATTCCAAACTCTACACTGCAACTTCTCCGTCACTGTATTAGGTACGTTTTATTATGTATTATAATGTGATATAGCAACATGTATTTTACACCAGGTTTGTACCAGAATGTCCTGCCTTGATGTCATTGGTTGACACGAGTATTAAATGTATATGAACATGGGACATAATTGGGTAAATTTGTAAACATTACTTGATTAACGTGAATAATGAATGTTGCCATAAAAATACTTTGTGCACAATTGTGAGGCCGTTCCACTATTCGTATCATGTAGATTAAAGGGATGCATGTAAAGTGTCTAACTCCACGAAAATTACTTGGAGCTTCCTCGTTTCTCTTCTACCGTGTTGTTTAGCTTATATGGTAAGAGAAGAATAAAATAGGGTTAGATTTTTTCAAATGCTCCTTTAGTATGACGATATCTATCATTCAGTTGAAAAGCGTTAACTAACGGTCATAAACCTAATAAACGTCCGTTGTAAAAGCTGACGCATATTTTCGCCTTTTTAACCAGGAAAGCAGTGTTCTTTTTCAATGAAACTTTCACACATCATTTGCACATATCTTAAAATGATTTTGGTACTGGATTGAAGTCTCAAACGTAATTTTGGGCAATATCTGACACTTTACAGGTGTACCTTTAAGAAAATAAACATCGAATTGGCATTTCAGCGTCAGAACTTTACACATTTTTATAACAGTCTTGTATTAAATAATATTTGTATCCGCGTTCTGTGCATCACTGTTTCACATGAAGAATATAATATTATTCACTATTCCCAGGTGTCCAGCGTTACTTTGACAACCGTAGCCATGGTAACCTGGACAGAGAGTGCCCGTATGTTCAAGGCTGTGTTATTTAAGCTGAAACAAGACAGCATTGGGACCTAACACATGAAATAAAACCATTTGGAAATGTTGTGGATAAAGTTAGAAAATCGAGCCCGGCGACTTCAGACAATTTTTCTAGTTGTAGTGTATTCCCCTCCAAATCCTCCGCATTAACACGAATTTCATGATTCGCTTTCTGAGATGGTTGACTTCATTTACATCCCGACGCTGCACAGTCACTTGGGCCAGGTGTGAGCAAAAGTGCGCCAAAATAGCGACTTGGTCATGGAAATGAAATTGCTTTTTTTCATGTTTTAAGCAAAGATTACAACCTGTAGAACATCTCCGAGCAATATTTCTTCTCTATATTTATTTTAAGTGGGTCATTTTTTCTTCACAAAGTCCGGAAATGTTGATTTTAGGGAACACATTGTGTTAAATGCAATGTTGCGTTTTTTTCATGATATTTGCCAAACGGCTTGCCCACTTAAAATTTGAAACGCTCGTTTTATAATAATTATTCTAAGTAATCATACATTTTAAAGCCAATCTATTAGTCATGTCGGAATGTATGTTTAGTAGAAACAAACAAATAATGGGAGAAAATCGATGTTTTTTTTTTATGCGCAAAAATGGTGAACATTGCTGTCGATTGCTGCGCTAAAAATATCATGATTGCCTTCCTTACAATGTATGCTTTACTTTGATACCAAATTTGTCTGCCACCGTTTGCCACCTTTTGAGTAAGAAGCGGTTTTCCAACCACATGTTCGCCCTTTTTTTGGCGAAATCGCCCTTTTTTGCCAAAGAGCGCGCCGTGCGCTCATACCAACGAACGTTGAGGGCGTAAACACGTTCGTTGGGATCATACCATTGAAGTATATCTATCACGTTAGTGATATACTAGTACTTCAATGGCTCATACATGGCAAACTACATAAGATACAGTTGTACGCTTTTTTCCTTGTTGACACAAGTAGCATCTATAAGAAGTCCTCTAAGATTTTGTCTAAGATGATGGGACAAGCATATGGATTGTATGCAAGTAGTCAATGGTAGAAGAGAGCTCAAAAATGGAAGGAAAATCGCAGAAAGCGAAATTCAAGATAGCGGGGGAGAGAGATAGCGAAAGCTAGAAAGAGGTGAAGAAAGAGTGAGGGGAGGGAGAGGGAGAGAGAGAGAAAAAAAACCCCAGTATTTTAATGACGGAATTTGGAAATGCTCCAACTGTGTTTCTTAGGTCCAGAAACCCCTTATAAGTTAATAATAATAATAATTATTATTATTATAAGTTCCACTAATAAGTGCAATTTGAATCTGTCTAAGAGTTACAATGAATATATCCCTTGTCCAATCAGAAAACAGTATTTTGATGACGTCAGAGAACTTTGAAAATGCTCCAACTGTGTTTCTTAGGTCCAGAAACCCCTTATAAGTTGCACTAATCAGTGTAATATGAATCTGTCTATGTGTTACAATGAATATTTGCCTTGTCCAATCAGAAAACAGTATTTTGACGTCACACGGATTTGAAAATACTCCCATCGAATTATATGGGTCTGAACACCCCTTAGTTCCTTTAAACTGGAACTTCCTCAATGAGTAATGAAAATGAATCCCCAATGCATATTTTGTTATATTGCCCTGCAGTTAGAAATTTTTGAAAACAAATAAAAAGGTTGATATATAAATGCACTCGTAAACATGTGACAATAAACGAAAAGTTGTTACTAGTAAGACATCATATTGAACACAACGATTATGTTTTTATGAATACGATAATTAATTTTGCACAATATGTGATAAACAAGAGATATATGTTGAAGCATTTTAAGAATAAGAGTTTTAACACCATAACATTATAGAAAGAGTTTATAAATGAGTTTAAATTATATTATATAGTCAAGAAAACAAACGCAAACTTTGACACAGAAATAAGAAGATTTGAACAACGTGTTTAATTTATGAATTTGTATACAAATAATACACGGTCTAGAGTGCGTTGTGTAAATACATCGCACTCGAGGCTATGTTAGCTGTGCGTTGCGCACGAGGCGTAAGCCGAGTGTGCATGCGCACATCTAACATAACCGAGAGTGCGATGCATTTACATGACGCACGATAATAAGACCGTAGTATTATTTGTTTTATAAAATGGGCTCAACCACGGAATTGTTTATTTTGCTGGATTATTGAAAACAGACTTGCCACAATTAGTAACCCAGTCTACTACTCTACTACTACTCTCTAGAGTGTGAATTTATTAGGAATTTACAAAATTCATCATCACTACTGCACTCGCTTCACTGAATTTGACTCTGCAGCTTAAGGCCAGTCCCATACTGACGATTTTCACGGCGAATCGCAACGATTTGACATTCGTCGAGAAAATCGCTTAGGTCGTGTTGCGTCGTGTTACATCGTATCGGCCCTTCCCACACAACCGCCGCGCATCGTGAAGAAAATCGTGAAAATCGCCGTCTTCAACTGTTCAAAACAATCGCCACGCCACGACGATTTTCACCAAAAATCATTGTATTTACCGTTGCATATTCGTGTCAAGTCGTTCCACATCGCTGCAATTCGTTGCGAGTCGTATCGCTTCGTTGTGAAGATCGCCGCTGTCCGTTTTTTAACTGACCATGGGCGTAGAGACTTACGTAATACCTATTCATCACGAGGGGGGGGGGGGGGGGGTGAATGAATAGATCATCCCCCTGTTGAAAGGTATCAATGACAGATCTACGCCCGTGGAACTGACTCAAACAAGTCCGATTGTTCATATGGTGCACTGCCCTATTGTTCCATAAAAAGAATGAAAGGAAATCGTCGCGACATGGCGATAGTTTTGAACAGTCCCAAAACATTCGTTGTGCTAACACGATTCATGGCGTTCTTCGCGATGCGCAACGGTTCGCAGAACGAATTACAACGACTCGCAACGAACTACAACGACTCGCGACGACTCAAGCGATTTTCTCCACGAATGATAATTCGTTGCGAGTCGCCGCAAAAATCGCCACTATGGGACCACAACTTTTTTTCTGCCACGATTTTTCTACCGCAATGGTTAAAGACAAAAGAATGACGAGCTGACTCATCGAACAACGACGAAGAACGAATATTCGTCTTGATTCGCCGTACAATTCTTCCCAATTCGTTGTTAAATCGTGGCTAAATCGAGTCGATTCGTTCTAGTAAATCGTTGCGAGTCGTTGCGAGTCGCCGTGAAAATCGTCAGTATGGGACTGGGCCTAGAAGATCAAATGCAGTCGATGTGAAATTGCCGAAAATTTCCCGTACAAGTAAAATTGAGAATTATAAAAAAAAATTATGCATTTCCATTCCAAAAATTACCAATATCAAATCACGTACCATATGATTTACGAAACTGCAAATATTTATTTACTACAGAACAGATAATTTACAAAACGAAGCATTTTCCATCTCTTTCGCAAGTTTGTCTTCGTAGAACTATGTAAACAAGCATTGTGACGTCACGGGGTTGCACACCTTCGGCACGATGGTTGCGCACACCTTCGGCACGATGGTTGCGCACTATCGGCACGATGGTTGCGCAGTATCGGCACGGTTGTGCAGTTGGTGAAAAGTAATCAATGCCCACGTGATCGGTATTAGCCAATCACGTTACTGAATTTACCGGAGCCGTTTTATAATTTGCTATTTTGTACCCTGATTATTTTATGAAATAAAGTTCCTCGGCTGAGACAAAAAAAAACAAAAAAAAAACATGGCGGATTATTATGATCGCACGATGATCATTAACCCCATCCTTAGCAGTGATCACAGGACGGTCATTGTTAGAGCCAAGGACGCCATCTCCAGACCGAAACGTGCGCCCGAAAAACATATTTCCTGCCTTTAAAAAAGCAAACGCACTGATATTACACCCCCGAAAAGAAAACAAAATAAGAAAATGAGCGTCGTCTATGTATTGTATTTGTATTGTAATTGTATTTACACTTGACCTCTGGGCATCTTACTTACTAATTGTGTACCATTTTATAAAGAGCGAAAATGATTATAAACGTCGTAGTCAAATAGTTTACACAGTAGTTAATGTAACCATTTGCCTCACCGATACAGATACACTCCTTCACTGCCCTACGAACTGGACACTGGGCTACCGGAAGTGCTACTTCTTCACCGGGCAGGTGATGAACTGGCAGGAGGCCAAGGACTACTGCGAAGACTTGACCGAGGTTTGTCAATCCCTTATTTGCATGTTAGGTTCAATTGACAGAGATACTCTTCTGCACTCTCCGATAAACTGGAGTTATTGGACCCGGCCCTGGCCCACCGGAAGTGATACATCTTCACAGGGCAGGTGATGGATGACCTGGTACGAAGCCAAGGACTACTGCGTCAACCTGACATAGATCGCATATATCTGTACTATCTAATCGCAGTACTCAGGTTGTGTACACTGTTAAAACGCTGTGTAAAAAAACGTTGTGTAAAAATGGTTGTTGAATCTTTTTGAACAACTTTAGGTGTAGTATGATTAGTTGTAGAAAGAAGGGTTGTGTAAAGCAGCCATTGTTCAAGCGTTGTTTAAACGTGTAAAATTAGTTACGACCGCGAAGTCGTCGCGACAAAACCCCTTTTGTCCCATCGTAAACCAAGCGAAACGAGTTAGCACAGACGGTAGCGTGTTAGTCTTATGACCCAACGATCTCCGGTTCGATTCCGACTTTACCGTTTTATAG
>JBAMJV010006219.1:0-89403 GCA_037951105.1 Echinarachnius parma
GACGTCATTCATGGTACAGCACTTATTAAATCCTACATAAATGACTCTTAGTGCATCAAAGTGACTTTCAAGTTTCAAGAAGAACTTATGGACACAAATCCAAAAATGCAAGTGAACTTAGGGAAAGTTTGAATTTGATCCATTCTAAAAAGAAGACTTTTTAATGTAGTTAAATAAGAAAGAAAAGGAAAATTAGCTATAAAAATTACTAATTTCCAGAACTCTCTATTTGAAGGGGGGAAAAGAGGAAAAGTGAATATTTGCTGGATGTTTAATTGTTTATTTATTGCATGTTCCAAGAGCTCGCATCAGAGCTTGAATTAAATAATGTTTTGTTTTAAAGATGTAGGTGATGTAACTGACCATGAATGATAATTGTTAGGTTACAAATTTGTCTCATTTTACTTTATAAAATCATGATGATTGGTTTAACTTTTAGTCCCAAATGACACTTGTCACGCGAGTCACATTTTCAAATGGCGATTGACTTGAAAAGAAAAGTCAAGGGATAATGAAATTTTGTTTCTTATTGCCTAATGTCTCAAAATTTGGTGTAAATGGGACAAGTACTTTCATACGAAAATCTAGTCAAGTACAGCATTTCACAACTAGTTTACATAATTTGGCTGCTTATTATCGGTTAATTTATATCCAATATACTCTATATTAACGTATGTTGCACCACAAATTGTCGTACCTGCACAAATTGTCGTAGGCGACAATTTGTGCAAAATGTTGACACCACAAATTGTCGCTTTCTGCACAAATTGTCGTTTGCGACAATTTGTGGAGGCGACGGCGACAATTTGTGCTGGTAGCTGGCACCACAAATTGTCGCCACACCTACGGTCCTGTTCAAAGCCATGATGAGATACATTTTGGATTAAAATGATAATTCTTGACATACGGATATATATATTGTTTTTTAGACTTATGTTTTTTTTTTCAATGGAAAAAATTATTTACCATTTCCATCTAGAATTTGTACACCAAACACACAATTTAGTGATTTTGGGGCCGACGCTCACTTACAAACGGTCACTGCGTGACTTCGGAATAGTATACCCGGTCGTCGCAAATTTGGTCTCAAAAGACTTCAATACAAAACAAAAAAAACATGAAGTCACGCGGCGATACCTGCGTGCGTTGCGGAATTATCACGCGAAAGGTCGAGCCCCCCCCCCCCCCCCCCCCCCCCCCCACCCCAGGCCTGGTTGAATACAAATTTCTTTTGACATTGAATAAAAAAACATAACCATTTTAATTATTACAAAGACAGCACGAATAAATAAACCATGTATTCACAAACGAAAATACAAAACAAGACAAGAAAAAAAAAGGGGACAAATCATTTGCCCCCCCCCCCCCCCCCCCCACCTCACAAACACCCATGAAAGGTACCTAGCTAGAAACTGAAGGAAAAGCAGAAATACAACCGAAAATCACATAAAAAACGAATATTAACACAAAGTCATGCTCACACATGACTTTTTTTTTTTTTTTTTAAGTTGTCTCGAGGCCAATTTGTAGTGTTCTTTAATAGTCTCGGCCCCCCAAAAACCAAATAGTCTCGGTCTCGGTTTGTTGACGGATCTCGGTCTCTGCTTCGTAAAAATCTTCCACTGGTGTCGACGCCGAGGCCGGCCTCGAGTCCACCAACACTGATTATTATTATTATCATCATCATCATCTTTGTAGCTTGAAGACAGCGACTGACGACAATAATTGTGCAATATGCAACAATTTGTGGTGTGAGGTTTTACAATTTGTGGGTGTCATCATCATCTTTGTAGCTTGAAGACAGCGACTGACGACAAATTATTTGTGCAATATGCGACAATTTGTGGTGTGAGGTTTTACGTGATTTCACAAATTGTCGCCGGGTATGGGGACGGCGAGAGCAACACAAATTGTCGCAAACGACAATTTGTGCAGGAGGCGACAATTTGTGGCGTGAAATTTTGCACAAATTGTCGCCTACGACAATTTGTGCAGGTACGACAATTTGTTGTGCAACAAACGTACGTAGTAAAATTGTAATTATATCTTATATCAACAAAATTGTTTGTATTTTTGTCTTATATCTGTGCAATTCCATCATAAAGTAATGATTACGTCTTATGTTGGTCAAGACACAATCTAAACACAAATTATTCTTTGTAATGACATTATGAAGATGTTTTCTTTGTTTGTGGAGGGGGGGGGGGGGGGGGGGGGGGGGGGGGGGGGGGGGGGGGGGGGGGGGGGGGGGGTGGAGGGCTGGGTACGTTTTGTGTTACATACGCGCGCGTTTGAGACGTGCACGTACGTAAATATGGGACACCATGCATCGCCATGCACCAAGCAGCGGACACCAGGGATCGTATATCTGTGTTCTATTTATTGACGTGTAAGAAGATTGTTAGTATCATTCTCAGTCTCGTCTCTCAAGAATATTCCTTCTCGAATAACGCCATGGGTAACCGCACGAATGGTAACACCAACTGGAACATTAACACGTTGATCGCGAATGATACAGGGAGGAAAATCAAAGTAGTAATAACAGACTACACTGGTCGAGTGCAAACTTTCGTAATGAACGACGATGAAGGGAGAAAAGTAAAAGTTAGGAATAAGGGGAAACTGACAGTTGAATCCTTTTTAACCACTGTGCGTGAAGAAAAATTGCATGCCTTTTCTCTAGTGCCGGGGTATTTCGTTACGTTTGAACTCCTCGATGATGGATCTTTTGATTATTCCCAGGGGATGTAAGTATATTTAACTTAATTGTACACTTTGTTTGAAGCTGTTATCAAAACTTGCAGTACAAATTTGATAACACATAATTTTTAAAGGGAAATATGAACATATTTTTTTTTTTTTTTTTGGAAAGGGATCTAGTAACTTTGTTGACATGTGCAAAAAATGATGCGTGGATAAAACAATGTGTATTGATGTGATCTGATAATTATGTCTAGAAAATATTGTGTGAACATTTCAATTTAATTGGATGTTATTTTGCCGATAAATGAACGAAAATGCAAAGTGATATTCACTTACTCATTGCACTTACTTTTTACTAGGCTGAAAAGGTCCCGTTGATAATTTCATATCCAAACACTTCAATCGTAAATATCTTTTGAACGAAATGGAAATTTGAAAAACCGTCCCATGCTTTTATTGTTAATACGAATAAAACAAGGTATGAGGGAACCGCGAGAATTCCAATTGGATTGAGAAGATTTGGACAATGTTACTATTGTCCCTTTAATCATGCAAATCATTCATTACTTATGTTTTCTCATTAAACTTAAATAAAATAAATTGTGCCGACATTTAGAAAGTTCAATTAACGTATAATGATTGAACACAAAAGTAACCCTCTCAAACGTAAGGGGAGGGGGGGGGGGGGGGGGGGGGGGGGGCTCATTGAGCCGCCACCCCCACCCCCCCCCCCCCCCCCACCCCCCCCCCCCCCCTCCACCATACCTCCGATCACCGTTTCAACAGTTTTCATTCGATTTTCACATAATTGTGTGACTTTTCCTAAAATCTTTTTGCAAACATTTCGGTATAAAATATGACTAGATTGGCCACTCCTAGTGGCCATGGTAATTATAAAGTGTATAGCATGTTGTTTTTTTTTTTGGGGGGGGGGGGGGGGAAATATTTTTTTTTTCTTTTAGTGAACAAGTGAAGTTTGGGTATTTTCCTAGTCAAATTTCATGAGAAACATTGGGAACAGATTGTTATGAACTGAAATTAATTTCCTCAAGAATTATTTTGTAAATGGCGTAAATCAATGATTTTAATTATAATTAGATGAAAAAATAGTTTTGAGATATTGTTATGATATTTTTTATGGGATTTCTTATGATGTCTATAAACATTTTGAAATGAAAAAAAAAAAAAAATCCTTCGCATCAAATTCTCATTCCAGGGCGCCGTTGTGAAGCAGCTTTTTAACTGAACGACCTACCCTGTATTTGTATAGAAGACAGGAATATTACCGCTTCCTGGCGCTAAATTGAATGACGATTGTGAACTGTTAAATTGAATCAGACAAAAAAACGAATAATTTGAATATGCAGGATTACAAAATCTAACGCCTATACACGAATTTGAATGCTCATATAGCGAGCATCACTTGAAAAAAGATCGCTCGAATTTGAATTATCGAATTGTTAGTTTGTTGGCTGTTCTGACCGGGAAAACATAGTGTTTGTAATATAGCTAACACAAAACGAACTTTCAAAAATGTATTGCTCAAAACTTGTGGTGGCTGTTCGAAAATGACATCCAAATCGGCGGGAAGTATGAGTGAGGATATTATATCGATCGATCCGTTTATGCCTAGGTCACAAATGCTCCAATTCGGGATAAGGCGCCCGTATGATGCCACTCTTAGTAGAAATATTGCGTGAATCTTAAAGGAGCCCTGCAAACCAAATGCATGTTGACTTCTGTTCATCTGTATTAGTGTACACATTCAATATTTGTAAAGGGTTTGACCTAAATATGTTTTGTATATTTTTAAACATTTTATCATTTATTTTTCTTCATGTTGCTAAGCCCCACCTCCTAAAAAACACTCCAGAGTAAATTATATTGTTAAACCTGTTGTGACATCATCTGTCAATCACTGGTCAGCTACCATGAGATTAACAAAAGATGAAAGTACAAAAAGAACATCCACACAAAAACATGCCCTGCATACCTCCATGCAATAGCTTAGGCAGTGCTTTTCTTCTGACATAGCAACAGCTATTGAAATAGAAGTTGTGTGAGTTGGTATTCTATTCAAACGTGTGATGTTATTGTGATAGGCACTCAGCTTGGGTGAAGGTAACTTCTTTGTAACTGAGTAGTGAATGGCTGATGATGCCACAACAGGTCAACAATAGAATTCTACTCTGGAGAGGTTTTCAGAAGTGGGGGCTTCACAATATGGAGAAAAATAATTACTAAAATGTTTTAAAATAAACGAAATATGTTTGGGTCAAATGGTTTACAAATAGTTGATGTGTACACTAATAGAGATGAACAGAAGATAACATGCGTTTAGTTTGCCTGGCCACTTTAAAGCCAAATGCTCGATTTGGGAAAATTATCGGAAATAACTTTATTGGCCAAACTAATTGATTAGTATTGTTGAAATAACATAAAAAGGGGCGTGTGTGGAAAAATCCGAACCTTCGTATCGTTAAATGCAGAAAATCAGTTAAATTGTTTATGAAAGCCGCTGACAGTGAGCCTAAATTCACCGTCATTTTGGCCCGTCTACGCTGGCTACATCGTGTGGCCGCATCATGCACATCGTTCGTGCGATACGCTTATGCGAAACGAAACCCGTGTGCAGCATTTGCCATAGGTTTAGCACGCAGCGCACGAGGGATCAACGTACAACCGTCGGCGATATCAATATACAGTAAATGAGTTTTATAATGTACCAAAATCATATAGGTTTTCCCGCTCAATTTTGCGATTGTATCATTGGAATTGATAATAGGAGCAAACGAATTCGCGCGATTTGCGATCGCCGTGTCAAAGCAGCATTCGAATTCGTCAATAGTCGTTCAAAATCACGAAGGAGCAAGTGAATTTGCACAAAGAGCATACCTTTTCATCAATGGTCATTCGAATTCGCGAAAGGGCAGTTGACAGTTGGCTGCACATTCGCGAATTCGAGTGCCCATAAATGAACTTCTGTGTCTATTCACGAAAGCTTATGCGTATGCATAAATTCGCTTGCACTTATTCGGAATTTGGAAGACCGATACCATTGATTACGCGGTAATGCGTGAATTGGAATGACCCTTAATGAATTCGATTGAAAAAAAGTGTAAAATTGAGCGGGAAAACCTATTTATCAATTAGTAGGCGGTTTCCATGCCAAACTTGTATCTTCCCGTATTAGTAAAAACATATTCTTTCACATGATTGGTAATAAGAGCGTCCATTTAATTTGTTGTGTGTGGGGCGTTTCCCACTACTGACATTTGCCTTTAAGGCGGTCGCACAGGACTGCCTTGGCAATAATGCGAACGCCGTTGCATTTTTCCTCGCCGTACGATGTCGTGGGAGGTTTAACGCTGAGTTAAAACAAATAATTTTGCATCGTAAGATTTGTACTGACCGTAAGAGGTTTTTAAATAGTTGTTGATAATCTCTCTATCTAATCATTATTTAAACAAAACATCACATGCATACTTTTGTATGGAAAATAGTTGAAACCAATGTTTTTTTAGAGAGCGCCCTCTTGTGTTTTAATGGCGCTTTTATAATGATAACAGGCTATCTAATTAGTCGTGTGTAATTTGCTTTACCTTTCGAGCATGATGGAGTTATAACTATTAGTTTGTAGTGTAATTGTGCAGGTTTTGGTTACTAAATATCACCCTTACCAAAACTGTACTACCCCTTTAAGAAAACATCACACATGTCAATTTGTTTTTATATAAAATGATTGAAACCAATGCGTTTTTAGAAAGCGCCTTTTTATGGTTTAACGGCTCTTTTTGAATGGGAACAGGCTTTTTACTCAGTCGATTATATTTGGTTATACCTTTCGAGCATGGTGGTGTTATAACTTTTGGTTACTAAAATTTAGTTTGACCAAAACTGTGCTATTATTTTAACAACACTTGTTTTTTACTCGCACATTCTACTTTTGCATCTTTATTGTATATAAATGCAAAGTGAAAATTGTATTTAAAAAAAATGGCACCTCCTGACGACACACCAACACATCATCCCAGTAAAGCTTTGCAGCTACTTCATCAAGTAGAGTGGACAATTAAGTTGATATTTTGTATTTTTCCCAATACTGCTTTTTGCCTTTGAGACAATCTCAAGACAATATTGAGGAAGGTTTTTTTTAATGGGCCTAGTGGCAGAGTGGGGGAGATAATTTCTGTTCAAAGAAATTTTGATTTTTGTCATAAAGCTCCAGGAATGCCCTTCTTGGCAAACTGATCACATTCAAGTGGGGGAGAAGACCCGTACACAATCAGAGCTACTGCTCTGGGTCTCTGTTATTCTGCTGTAGAATATGACTGTGCGGTGTCGGAACGCTCAGCACATGCGAGGAAGATCGATCCTCTGCTTAATACAAGCTGCCGCTACATCACATAATGCATGGCACCAACCAGGACTGATAACATCTATCTGCTGTCTGGCATCGCACCCTCTAAAATAAGGAGAGCTGTTGATATAGCCAGAAGGAACGACTGAGACACGCGAGGACGCAATACATCACTTCATGACCACCCACTGTATCCTCGTCGCCTTAATTCTTTTTATATGTTGACCCTCTGGACTTCAATCCAAGAAGGCTCATGCTTCGGGAAGGAAGACTGGAGAAGATGCCAGTAGACAAGCGTATGCCTATGCAGCCATCTGATAAATTGCTAGAAGGATTCAACCAATCCTGGATGACTTCTAAATAGGCTTCGGACTGGCATGGGTAGATGCAAGTCAAATATGTTAAACTGGGGATACATCGATGGCGCAGCGGATTGTGAGTGCGGTCAAGACCCTTAGACCATGGACCACCTGCTTAGTTGTGATCTGGTATATGGAATGTGCACAATCGAAGATCTGGCCGAGGCAAACGACGTAGCGCTCAGATTTGCCCGCAATTGGCAGGAAGTTGTGTGATGATACGAAATGAATGAATGAGTTGTATCTGTTCAGAGAAATGAGAGGTGGGATCAGATAAAAGCGAATACAAATGAGAAAGATTTATGAGGTGTTTTATGGTTTCGCCGATGTATTGTTGGCAATCCATGATAACGACGGTTTAGCCTTTGTCTGATGGCTTGCCGATGATGTCGTTCCTATTTTGAATAGAAGTGATGGATATAAGGAGGTCGTGTGCTTTGTTAGGGGTTAGAGAGGACGAGAGAACTGGTGAACTGACTGCTTGTAAGGTTTAAAGGGCTGGAACTCCCTTCTTGGGAGGTACCCACGTGTTTTGTTTGGCATGGTGGAAAGGTTAAGGTTCAGACGGGGGTTCATACAAAACTAATTACAAAAGCGAATGCGGCGATAGACAAACCCTGGTTGAGTGCGAGAGGAGGGAAGATTAGAGGTATGAGGTGAAAAAACGGTAAATTCCATTTGCACGCAGAAATTGCAAGTTTGGGTGAGTTTTTAGGGTAGTAAACGTACTTATTCTGAAAAAGGACAAAAACTGCATAAAAATTCATATTTTTATCTTTTATATGACACCTCATGCACACAAAATAAATGATGTATGCCATAGAACAAGTACAGCTTGTCCCCAACAAAATTACAACGGCACTTTAAAGATAGTAGATCAATCAGAATGATATTCCAAGATATGAAACTATAACTTATTACCTACATCTTGCAGAAAACCCTATTCGATTTGCTTCAGTGGTCATGGAGAATTAGGATCTTTTGTCAATCATGTCAGATGTCCCTTCCCTCCAGATTTTGTAAGGAGACGTGTTGTCCATTGACAACGGGATTTTCTACAACGATAACTTTAAAGACAGTGGATCAATCAGAATGATATTTCAGGGTATTAAATTATAACTTATTACCTACTACATCTTGCAGAAAACCAATCATGTCATGTGTCCATTTTCGTTATGTTCACGCGTTATGAACGAAAATGGACACATGACATTATTGACAAAAGATCCTCATTCTCTATGACCACTGAAGCAAATCGAATAGGGTTTTCTGCAAGATGCACGTAATAAGTTATAGTTTTATACCCTGAAATATTTTTCTGATTTATTTACTGTTTTAAAGTTATCGTTGCAGAAAGTTCCGTTGTCAATGGACAACACGTCTCCTTACAAAATCTGGAGGGAAGGGACATCTGACATGATTGACAAAAGATCCTCATTCTCCATGACCACTTAAGCAAATCGAATAGGGTTTTCTGCAAGATGTAGGTAATAAGTTATAGTTTCATATCCTGAAATATCATTCTGATTGATCTAATATCTTTAAAGTTATCGTTGCGGAAAGTGCCGTTGTAATTTTTTCTGGGACAAGCTGTACATTGAAAACATGCCTGATTTGCCCAAATGAGTAGATAGTTGAGTAAGAAGTCGCTCAGCTTTCCTGACTTAGCAGCTGATAATGGACTTGCTGCATGAGTGAACTTACACAAACATAGGGATCAGGGAAAACATGGGAAACATGCTAGATCAGGAAAGTTACTCATTTGGGCTGAAATCAAGCATGTTTTCATTGTACTCGTTCTCTGGCATAAATCATTTATTTTTTCATCATGAGGTGTCATATAAAAGATAAAAATATGGATTTTGATGCGGTGTTCATCCCTTTTCAAAATAAGTACGTTTACTACCCTGAAAACTCACCCCAAAACTCACCCAAACTTGCAATTTCTGCGTGCAAATGTAATTTTGGTAACACCAATTTCAATTGTTCTAATTTAGTCATGCGTGAATTATGCGCCATAAGTTGTACATCAAATGAAAGAAGAGAAACAGAGCTTTTCATTCATGTATATCTCATCAAAGAAATTATTCATTATGACAGACAATTTCTGCCATGAAATCCGGTTTCGTTTTATCTGGGACACTCTGTATAGTCTCAATACTATAAAAGGTTATTTATCACTAAACTATTCAATGTGCATTAATTAGAATCTGAAATTAATTTGGAGTCATCCATTGGTCTGATTAAACCTGTATTTAAAGGTAAAGGTCATCAAATGATGTGGACAACTATAGGTGTAACACTTCTTATACAGTGTGTCTCATGGTACATAATGATACATGCAACAATTTGTGTTTACGGTATGAGGGTTATTTGAAGAATTTAAACATTCTATATCACATTGAAGATTAATTACCAGGATTCATAATGATCGTTATTTTAGCTTATTTGGATTTGTCAGTCGTTAGATATGGTCGATTGTTTGCAGTATGTCGCAAATCCACCTTGTGCCAATTAACGTTCTGTGAATTACATGACTTACCAAAACGTAATTATTTTCAGAGCAAAAAAGGTGTAACATGTTTTAAGTAATCATTATTTGGTTAAATATGATGCTTAGATATGTTGTTCGAATTGCCTTATATCAATTTTCAATGAATTGTACATCTTATGTTAAGTCAACAGATCATTTGATAGACATTAATATCATTTAACCCTTAGGGAAAGACTCGTCATGGTCTTGATATTCAAACTCAAAGCCCTAACATATCTTTAAAATATTCTAACAGCATACATAGTGCAAATACGAAAATCGGCACACACGTTTTTTTGTTTTTTTATCTGCTT
Organism: Echinarachnius parma; assembly: GCA_037951105.1. Taxonomy (NCBI): domain Eukaryota; kingdom Metazoa; phylum Echinodermata; class Echinoidea; order Clypeasteroida; family Echinarachniidae; genus Echinarachnius; species Echinarachnius parma. The sequence goes on from JBAMJV010006219.1 coordinate 10,270, forward strand.
ACAATCAGATATAATTCGAGATATGCTGAAGAGAAATAGGTAAAACAAAGATCTAGAGAATCTGAAATCACAACTCCTCCCCTTCAACATAATACTATATAACCCACACATGCTTTAAAGTATGATATTTGAATATTTGTTCCTAAATATACAATTATTTTTGAGACACACGGTAGAAAATAAATAACTGTAATTTTGAATGCTCGAATTAAATTGCATTTATAACTTACGATTTGTTAGCTAGGGATGAACGAGCGAGCTAAATTAAACTTTCACAGTTTTCCCTTATAAAAACATCATTAGATTTCATAATTGCAACAACCAAATAGCCTGCGGGGGCGCTGCCCACCTAGACCTCCGTTAAAGCTAATTGACAGTACTGGGAAACGCCCCACACGAACAAGAAATAAAATGTACGCTCTTATTACCAATCTTGTGAAAGAATATTACTGTACTAATATGGGATTATAACAATTTGGCCAGGAAACCACCTAGTATATACATGTAATTGATTTATTTGCAAAATATTAAACTGTCAGCCGCTGACCGATATCGCCAACGCAGAATCGCGCATATACGTTACGTGCAAAAGACCACGCGGTCCCCATGAGGTATCCGGTATCCAGCCCAGCGCTAGCGGCGCGAACGGGTGGTGGATTTATAAATTTCACGGGCGGCCATTGAATTTGATCCAGTATTTCTGCATTTAAAGGGATAATTGAGTTTTGGTATACAGGGCGCTACACAAAATAATTGTTTTGTGAGATAATAAAAAACTGCGGGTCAAATTTTAAAGAGCATACAATTTCAATGACAGAATGACAGAAACTGCTGATTTATCCATTAAAGGGACAGGTCCACTTTTACAAAACGTCTGAACAGCTTTCAGTTGACGGATGGGGATCAATGTAACACGCAAAAAAAAAATCATAGCGAACAGCCCTCTAATTTGGATTCTACGAATGAAAAACGAATGCGTCCTTCCATTTAAACTATATATCGGTCAATAAAGGAGTTCAACTGATTTAGCATAATATTACAACAATATAGTACTAATTCTCGTAAAGGTATTGTGAAGCCGACATTTGTTAACGTATGTCACGGAAAAAGATCTCAAAAAGAAAGAATATATAATTACATGTAGTCAGTTTAAGCGATGTTTGGGTATTTTGCTTGGTAAATGCTCACACATTAGTACTTATGCGCGGGTCACGTAGCTAGCGCGGGTCACGTAGGGGTCATGCATACCGATCTGGCACTCCGTGAAATCTATGTACGAACTTACTCACCGGCCGAAAATACGTATGTACCTAATTAACCGACGTCCCTCAGTTTATTCAGTTTTAGGTCTATAACTCCACGAAAAAGAGATTTCTAGCCCTAATTTTTTTCAGGCATGCTATTAAATCACATTTCCTTTCATATAAGACAATAACCTCGCAACTTTTGAATTTTAACATAAACATTTGTAATAAATGTGTGGCCCCAAAAATATTCAATAATTTTGAACCAGTCGTTAACACTTTTTTTAAAATGCTTCCTTTTTGCAAAATTTTACAGAAATCGCTGTTAATTATCTTTCTATAGAAAACACCACTTGCACAATATTTAATTTGAAATGGTTGAAACCAATAATTTTGTAGAAAGCGCCATCTTGAGTTTTAACGGCTCTTTTTGAATGAAAGCAGGCTTTTTACTTAGTCGTTTGTAATTTTTGTATTCATTTTGAGCATGGTGAAGTTATTATTAGTTTGTAATGTAATGGTTAATGGTTTTGGTTACTAAAATTCAGTTTGAACAAATTTGTACTCTCTTTACCAAAACTCAACTATCCCTTTCACGATTTTACCACACAAGCCCTTTTTTCATACGTATTCAAGATATTGATAAATTAGTTTGGCCAATACAGAGTGGGCCCCCCCCCCCCCCCCCCCACGAAAAAAAAAAAACAACAAAAAAACAAAAAACATGGACCGGGCCACTTCCCAAAATAAAGTAACAAAATGATTATGTCCATCGAAAAACGATACAAAGAACAGTCATTTTCGTCGGGTAGTTTTTTTTTTAGGGCGCTGTGAGTGACACCATGTCAGCCTCCCATTTGTGTCAATTTGTACAAAGTCAGCGCTTGATAAATCGCGCTTACTGCCCGTCATAGCATAAAACAACGAGCAATACGCGCGCCATTGTTAGTTTGAATTCAGCTGTGTGCCGTGAAAATGGGCAGATTTGTTCGATGCCATGACGGGCAAAATTATCATTATTATTATTATTATTATTATTATTATTATTATTATTATTATTATTATTATTATTATTATTATTATTATTATTATTATTTTTATTATTATTATTATTATTATTATTTTTATCATAATTATTATTATTATTAACATTAACATTTACATTTAGGTTTTCCCGGCCAAATTCGTCAAAATAGCGGGCATGTTCATTATATGTCATTCACGTTCCAGTGAGTTCTGTAAACCTGCTGTTTTCACTGCTCAATTTTAAAATCCAGAACATTCATCTTCGTCAAATTGCATTCAGTTTGCAACAACAACGTATTCATATTGGTCAGAATGTCAAACAATTTGGCAATACACATCCGTCATTCAAATTCGTGCCAGCTTGCTTGACCTTACATTTCGGACCAATTTGGGTTTTCTATTTCGTTTTCAGGCGTGCTTCTAAACACATCTAGCCTTCAAATAAGAAAGATCAGAACATACTGTATGATTATTGTTCATATTTTCACATTTTAACTGGTAACTGTAACGTAATGTTATTTCATACACTTGTTTAATGTTTTTATTTTATTTCCATTTTTTACACAGTGCTTATTTTCATTTTCATTGAGGAGTAGCTTTATAGGAAAACGATACAAAAAAAGAAATTGATGAAATGGATTGCGCATATTCCAAAGATGTTCGCCCTTAGACGAAATGGAATGTATACACGCCTACATGTTACCTTGATTTTCTAAGTTGAGTGGTGTTATTTCAATTTGGTTTGACACAAGTTGGCAATCGCACAGTCCAAAAATCAAATTGAATGAAATTATTTGCTAATTGATCCTGATCTTCATTCAATTTAATTCTAAATTGCGTGCTATTAATGACCATTTGAGTGCTATTTTGACGAAATTGGACGGGAAAACCTATATTATAGGTTTTCCCATCCATTTTCAAACTATCGTCAATCAATTTCATACAATGCTAACTTAAATTTCGTCCCAAGAAGTCAAGAAACTGCCATTACTACATTCGATTTAGTTATTCACCATTCTTATTGATCAATTGTCATTGAAATTCAAAATTGGCTTATTCTAATTCGTTAATTTGCAATGGAATTCGTCCCGACTGGTTATAAAACGCACAATGTGAAGTTCGAATTCGTCATTGATCATTCGATTTCAAGACTTAGTCGTTCAAATTCGTCATGAAGTGTGGTTGCCCTGGTTCATATGTACATTATTTTCGTATTGTAGCTCATACAATTAATTTCAAATTGAAAAACTTCAGTAATAAATGTTTCTAAAACGATAAACTGATCACAAAACAATCATTTCGATATTGCAAATCACAAAACAATAATTGACCAAAAGTCTGATTGCCTTGATCGATTCATGCAATAAACTTGCGTTGGGAGACACATTAACATATCAAAATGTTATTCCAAATACAAAACTTTTCAATAGACATAGACATTAGGGTTGAATATACAAACGATTATAATGAAAGGATGATTATCAAATACTGCTTGTTATACAGAGTGTTTCGAGAAAAGCGGAACCCAACTTCCACCAGCAGTATCATGTCTAATAAACACAATTATGTTTATGGCAATATATCATAATATGAAAGGTGAATTCATGATCTTTCGTTTGATACTAAATATTTTTCGATAGCGTCATGCATTAATAAATATAAATGACCTTAAAGGGATAGTCCCTCTTTTACAAAACGTCTGAACAGTTTCCAGTTGACGGATGGGGATGAATGTAACACAAAAACAAAAATCAGATCGAACAGCCCGGTAATTTGGATTCTACGAATGAAAATACGAATGCCTCCCTCCATCAAACTATATATTATTATTATTATTATTATTATTTTATTCGGCAATCCAATACACATGAAAAGTGTACAAAATAAAAAAATTGTAACCACTGGAATGCCAGGGCTTGGAAAAAGTTAACTAAATAACTGTGGCCAAAAGCCTTCCGTCCCAATTCCAGTGGTTACTTACAAAGTGAAAATGGTAACAAACCAACATGATAAAAATTGTATAATACAAACGTTTTAACATCGTAATAAACACTAAAAAATCAAGAACTTCTAACACTAATTACAATGATAAAATGTATGCATAAACACAATTATCAACCATCTTGGAGGTGGTGTCGCAAACTAGCAAGCCACGTGTACAAGGGGTCCATGGCCACCCCCGATCGCAAATCCAACGGAAGCTCATCCCATAGGCGCGGGAAAGTCTGAATGGCTGAGCAATGCAACCGCTGGGTTCGTGCCCGGAGGTGAACGAACTTGACCATTTCCACGTATCTACCATTTACCTTAACAGCATCGCGAACCACATCACAATTAATCAACCCGAACAATGCTTTAACAACATAAGTATATAAACAACATCTTCTTCTTATTTCTAATGGATACCATTTAAGGATATTTACATTTCTTGTCTACGTTGCCGAAGTGCACTACGAGAGGCACGGCGTTGAATCTCCTCAATTTTATCAGAGAGAAATATTGTATGCAAATACCACACAGGCTGAACATATTCCAATATTGGAATAACAAGAGATTTGTAAACAGAAAAAAATGAAACTGGGGAAAGTGATTTACACACTGACATTATGAAACCTAACATACGGTTTGCCTTCTTCAGAATATAATCAACGTGTGTGTGCCAAGTTAATCTATTATTCAACATCACCCCAAGATACTTATACTCACTAACAACATCAAGCTGCTTAGAATCCACACTATACTTTGGAATGCCTCGATTCTTTGACCATCATTACTTTACACTTACTTATATTTATACGCATTTTATTTATTAAACACCAATTGTGTATACTATCCAAATCAGCTTGGAGAATTTCTTGATCTTGGGGAGTACATATAAAAATGTATCGTCAGCAAACAAAACAGTAGGCGACTGAGTTTGATACAAAAGATCATCAATAAATAAATTAAATAAACATGGCCCTAAAACACTACCTTGTGGTATTCCTGAAAGTACACGAAACCATGACGATGTACAGTCAAACCTGCCAATGCGACCACCTGCTCATAACGACCGCTCTCTGGTCCCCCCGTGACAAATCATGTGTTAAGCGACCTGCGTAATGCGACCACCTGCCTAACGCGACCAGCGACCACCCTTTTAGGGTCCCGATACACATATAAATCTGTGTATAGCGACCACAAAATTAGCGATTGAGCGACCAAAGTATCAAATCTATTGCCTCTGGTCGCCCAAGGCTCCAATTCTGAGCATGTCAATGCATAAAACAAGCTTTTAAAATGACAATGAACGTCAGACAGACGCTAAATTACCGACAAACTGTGCTTCAACTCATAAACAAAGAATATTCAAGCTCTTCAGTACACGGTGCTGATACAGAAATGCGTTAAACAAAGGCACTATACTTAATATCACAACATCACTAAAAAAATTTGATCGCCGAGGCGGAGTTTTTCTCACTCTTTTCCATGATAATCTTTGCGCTTGTTGCAACCATTTTGCATTTTGCATTTTTACTTCGGAATTCTATAGAAAACTATACTGTGCATAAGCGTAGTTGATTTTGGTCATGATGGCACATTGACACATTATGTATTTTCAATTTCACTTGAAAGATAATACGAACATTTAATATCATATTAAATATAACGCCATTGATATATAATTTCGATTTTATTGTGGTTATTCATGCAACAAATACTAAATGTAACTAACTATCGAAACGTGCGTGTACAGATGTTATTTAATTAAATATGTGCATATAGTCACGATATGCGACCATAAATTCAAAATGGCTGCCATCCTGTCTAATGCGACCAACTGTCTATAGCGACCGCTTTTCGCCGGTCCCTTGAGTGGTCGCTATAGACAGGTTTGACTGTAGTACCTTTATACAAAACACGTTGTTGTCTACCTGTGAGAAAAGATTGAATCCAATACCAAAGTTTACCTGAAATAAAAAACCTCGAATTTAATTTGCGCAACAAACATCATGCGGCATCAAATCAAATGCTTTGGCGAAGTCCAACAATACAACATCAATTTTTGGAGGAGTGGGTACATCTAAAATCCGTAACCACGTATAAGTAACATTCATTAGTTGCGTTACACAAGACCGTCCTTTTAGGAAACCATGTTGATTGGCATTCAACAACTTAAAATCTGTAATATGATGTCGAATAACATTAGTCACCAAAGTTTCCATTACTTTACACACAACAGATGTTAATGCAATCGGTCTATAATTAGAGACAGTCGACGTGTCTCTTGATTTATGAACATGCGTAATATTAGCGAGTTTCCAAGCTCTCGGTAATTTACCCTGTGATAAAGAATTTACAAAAAGTCTACGTAAAATTGGACTAATAGTGGGAGAACACATTTTCAACAACTTGGGTGTTACATTATCAGGGCCAGGTGACTTGTCACTGCATAAACTGGCTATAACTTTAGAAACATCAGCATCACAAATATCAACATGTGCCAAATTCAACTTGCCACATATTTCACTTTCTACAGGCCGTAAATTGTCAGAATCATCACTATTATTAGTAGACAAAGTACTAAAATATTCACAAAACACTTCAGCAATTTTATCAGGCTGATGTTCAATAATACCATTATTCTTAATTCCTACAGGATTAGCGTTCTTACGTCTATTTCTCACAGATGCAAACAATCTTTTGCGATTGTCACTACCGTCCACAAACAGTCTGTTCACATATGAATAGTATGCCTTATTAATTGCATACTTAACTTCATTTCTAAGTTCTTTATAGTGTCGCCAACGGTCTTGAGTGTTCAATCGTTTAGCAATACGAAATGCCTTTTGTTTCCTATTAATTAATTTCTTAATGTCTAACGTTATCCAAGGACTGCCCCTTCTCCTAGACTTTTTGAGAGGAACACAGTCATGTACGGCGGCAACAAATAAATCTAAAAAGCCCTCCCATGCATTGTCTATATTATCATCATCCAAAAACAAGTCCCAAGGTGCGTATCGAAAACTATTATTAAAATGAACTACGTCAACCTTCTTATATTGTAAATATTCACGTAAAATTTGTTTCTGAAGAGGAGTTTTTCGAATATCTATACTAAATAAAATAGCATCATGATCGCTAATGACTGGATTGGCTGCTACCTCTGAATTAATTTAGTGAGGCCGATTAGTAAAAAAGAAGGTCAATTATCGTTCCTAATCGTGGGTCTGTAAGTGATCGGCGAGTTATATTATGCACCGGCGAGTTATATATATATATACCGGCGAGTTATATACCATATATGATCGGCGAGTTATATTATATATAATATACCGGTCAATAAAGAAGTTTAACTGATTTAGCATAATATTACAACAATATTGCAATATTGGAAAAAGATCAAAAAAATGAAGAATATATAATTACATGTAGTCAGTTTAAGCGAGGTTTGGTTATTTTGATTAGTAATCGCTTACCCACTGTTATTCATGCGCGGGTCACGTAGCTAGCGCGGGTCACATAGGGGTCACGCATAGCGCTGTGGCGCTCCGTGGAATCCGTATGCGAACTTTCTCGACGGGTGAATTCACATATTATGCAGATCTAACCGTTGGACGATGGTTTATTACATTTAGGTTTATAACTCCACGAAGAAGAGATTTCAAGCCCTAATTTTTTCAGGCATGCTATTAAATGACATTTTCTTTCATATAAAACAATAACCTCGCCACTTTTGAAATTTGGCATGCAAAAGAGGGAATGTCCCTCTAAATGGACTAAGTAACATTGTCCAAATCCTCAAAATAAAATTTTAATTCTAGCGGTTCCCTTATACCTTGTTGTATTCGTATTAACAATAAAATCACGGGACAGGTTTCGGTTTTTCAAATTTCCCTTTTGTTACAAAGATATGTATGATTGAAGTATTCAGATAAGAAAAACTCCGGGCGAGTTTTTCTTCCGTGTACAAAGTGAGTGCAGTGAGTCACTGAATATCACTTTGCATTTTCGCTCATTACTTGGCCATACAATGTCCATTTGACTTGAAATTTTCACACAATACCCTGTGGACATATGAGATAACAACAATATAAACCCCTCAAAAAAAGTTCGGAAACCTAAGTTTGTTCGATTATATCTATTATATCCATTTTCAATACATCAAGTCTGTGAGTTTCCTGTACTGCGCACTCAGATTCAGCATAATCATTGCAAATGAGATATCATATTCAAGATAAATTAACGAGCTTTCCGATAGTGCAAAACGTAATGATGATAGAGTTATGATTAATACAACAATATCTTACCGGAATCTTGAAACAAGAAGCCACGGTCTTAAATTCATAGCATTACTAGACCCCCATATCCGGTTTTACTGCATACACCCCAATAGCATAATTATTACAGGTGAGACATAATTTTAAGGAAAAATAAACATGCTTTCACATGATGCTAAATTTACTGATGATTATGCATTGTAAAAACCCAAAACATCTCCTCCAATAGTCGTTTTTCGATGCAACGCCTTCAATTTCACAAAATGAAATGCATTTGGCAACATTTCACTTTCGGCCCTCCCCCATATTCAGCTGTTCTATAATCAACCTGTTAATAAAATTGTTTCGGACATAACCGTATTGAAAAGATAGACACATGGGCTTTAAAATGATACCAAATTTGATAAGTTTAAATCATTTGAACACGCTACAATCTTTGATACAAATTGAACATTAAAAAATACGACAAAAGAGTCAAATTTCCCAACTGAATACTTTCGGCCCATTTTGCGACATTTGACTTCTGACCGTCCTCCATTCTGAAACGCACTGCGTATTCCCCGATTTGAAATAAATGACAAATAACGTATAGGTTTTTCCCATCCATTTTCAAACTATCGTCAATCAAATTCAATCAATGCTTACTTCAATTTCGTCCCGAGAAGTTAGGAAACTGCAATTGCTACATTCGATTTAGTCATTTACCATTCTAATTGATCAATGGTCATTCTAATTCAAATTGGCTTATTCTAATTCGTCATTTTGCAATGGAATTCGTCCCGACTGGTTATAAGAAGCACAATGTGAAGTTCAAATTCGTCATTGGTCATCCGATTTTAAGACTAAAGCCCTCTGCAGACAGAGCCGACTCGACCCGATTCGACTGGTTTTCATTCGGATCGGCTCAGTTTTCAGTGCCTTGCGACACACATTTTGCCAGTCGAAAGACAGTCGGATGCTAGTTGGGGCCAATTCAACACGATGAAACGGATCCGACCGACCGGGCCCACCTCTAGCCTGATTGAAACCAGTCGGATCGGGTCGAGTCGGCTTTGTCTGCGCCGGGCTTTAGTCGTTCAAATTCGTCATGTATAGTCTGGTTGCTCTGGTTCATATGTATTTTCCTATTGAAGCTCAGTTCAAAAGCAATTACTTCAATAATAATTGTTTATAAAACGATAAACACATAACCATATCAAATTAATGATATATAAAATACAAAAATTGTTCAAAAGAGGATAGACTAAAATTGTATGAATTTCCGGGACACAAAACAAAGATAGGATCTGGGTTCAAATAAACAAAGGATGATAATGAAGAGATGATGAAACAAAGTATCAGCTTTCAATATTGTTTGACGAATTTGAATTGGAAATAACGAAATTAAATGCCCAATGACGAAATTGATCATCACATTGTACACCGGCAGGAGTGATCGAACAAAGTTGAATGAGCTTTGACTAAAACGATCGGGTCATTGACGAACTTGGTTGCGAAAGAACGAACTTGTGTGATGAATGCCGAAATCGAACATTACATACGATCGGCGAAAGACTTTCCGGACGAAATTGAAGTTAACAATTTTCGAAATTGAATGACGATTGTTTGAAAATGGATGGGAAAACCTATACTATTTTAAAGGGAAATCATCATGCATTGCAATGACACTAAAAGTAAAACATACAATTTGACAATAAGAGTGATATAATCGATCAAAGTTGAGTTTCCGACCTTTTTTTGAGGGGTTTACATTGCATCAACCATTCATCACTTTTTGCACATGTCAACACAGTTACTAGATTCCTTTAACAGATTTATGTAAACAGTAGTTTGCGCACAAGACAGTGTAGAATGATATTGTTTAATACAATGCAAATCATGAAACAAAGACAACATCAAGTGATATTTTATGATGTTTCTGTATTCCTAGCTTGACATTTATTCAACTTTGAAAATAGTTCAGGGTCCATAATTATCCTCAATGTTCTGCCACATGACCCACTTGTCTGTCCGCACAGGTTTGTGCTCGTGTCACCATGGCTCTCATAGCCCGTGTGACCACATTCCCCTGCTGGCACAAGGCATCGAACTCCCTGATGATGCGATTGCGGATGTCTTATGTATCTTTCTGCTGAGTGTTGTAGACCTTCGTCTTCATATGATCCCGGTGGTGTCCGAATGGACCTTCTCCTCTCAGAACAACCCTTGTTTAGATTCAGACTATTCCCTTCCATGTCATACTTCCTCATATTCCCCAAAAATTTGGATTTTGAGGGTGTATCACAATTGGGACAATTATGGTAAAAAGTCTCAGCAACTTCCTGGAGACTCCCAGAGCAATTCCACTTAATGACTAAAAAGCGCGCTGTTCACTGGTCAGTTGCATGGTCAGGCAAGGCACTGATTTAGAAAGTATATCCATGTATTTGTGTACAGTTTAAGAACGATTGTAACAATATGATTATAAGACACATGAACAAAAGTAAAGGTTTCAATGAATTGCGAAATGATATGCGACTGTGTTGATCAGTAGATCTAAATCTCGTGCGCAAAGCAATTATAGCATTGCTTTTTCAAAATGTTTGCAGTTTAATAACCACGAGGTCAATAATTACGAATATGGTATCATATGAAAGAGTGATAAATTATCTTTGCGATGGCATATAATATTTTAATATAAAACATAATTATGTTTATTAGATGAAATATTGCTAGTGGAAGTTGGGTTCCTTTTTTTTTAACCACTCTGTAGTGTTTGACTAATTTGAATGGGAAATAACGAAATTGAATGCACAATGACGAAATTGAACATCACATTGCACACCGGATGGAGCGATCGGACGAAATTGAATAAGCTTTGACTAAAATGATCGGTACATTGACGAATCCGATTGCGAAAGAACGAAATTGTGTGCGGATGACGAAGTCGAACATTAAATAATATGACCGGCGAAGACTTTCCGGACGAAACTGAAGTTAGGAATAAAAGAAATTTAATGACAATTGTTTGAAAATGGATGGGAAAACGTATATTATTATTAGTAGTAGTAGTAGTAGAAGCATAGGTTTTCCCATCCACTTTTAAACTATCGTCAATCAAATTCATACAATGCTAACTTCAATTTCGTCCCGAGAAGTCTGGAAACTGCAATTACTACATTCGATTTAGTAATTTACCATTCTAAAGGATCAATGGTCATTCAAATTCCAACTTGCCTTATATATTCTAATTCGTCATTTTGCAATGGAATTCGTCCCGACTGGTTAAACAACGCACAATGTGAAGTTCGAATTCGTCATTGATCATTCGATTTTAAGACTTAGTCGTTCAAATTCGTCATGTATTCTGGTTTCCCTGGTTCATTTATGTTTTCCCCTATTGTAGCCCATACAATTAATTTCAAAATGAATAACTGTGCTTCTTAAAGGTAAAGGACAGTAGTGGGAAACGCCCCATCCCCTAAAAATGAAATGTACGCTCTTATTACCAACCTTGTGACAGAACATAGTTTTACTAACATGGGATTATACAAATTTGGCCAAGAAACCGCCTACTAATTGGTGCATTTGCAAAATTATAAACTGATCCGGTCCGGCTAGATATCGCCAACGCGGAATCGCTCATACACTACGTGCATTATGACCACGTGGAGTTACACGAGGTGTTCGCTATACGGGCTTGTCCCTAGCTTGTCGATATCTCCCCCAGCGCTAGCGGCGCGGACAGGTCTGAACGGGCGGTGGATTTATGAATTTCACAGGTGGATATTGGATTTCTTCCGATATGTCTGTATTTAAGGATGCTCAGGTTCTGATTTTACCACACAAGCCCTATTTCAATACATATTCAACAATATTGATAAATATAGATGTATTCGGCTACTTTCCCGAAACTGGACTTGGGCTTTAAACGACATACTGATCACAAAACAATTCATATTGATAATACAATTAAAAAGAAACTTAACTGACAAAAAGTCTGATTGATTGATCATTGATTGTTTCATGCAATGCATTTGTGTTGTGGGACACATAAACATTATCAAATGTCATTCAAAATACAAAAACTGTTCAATAGGCAATAGACCCGTATTGTGTCAATTTCCGGGACACAAACAAACGTAAACATTCAAACAAAGGATACTAATGAAAGGATGATGAAACAAAGAATCAAATACAGCTTTCTATACTGTTTGACGAATTTGAATGGGAAATAACGAAATTGAATGCACAATTACGAGATTGAACATCAAATTGTACACCAGCTGGAGCGATCGGACGGAATTAAATAAGATTTTACAAACATGATCTGTACAATGATTGCGAAATAACGAAATTGGGTGCGTAATGACGAAATCGAACATTACATATGACCGGCGAAGGTCTTTCCGGACGAAATTTAAGTTAACAATAATGAAATTGAGTGACGATTGTTTGAAAATTTATGGGAAACCTATAGTGGCAGCATTAGTATCATTATCATTATTATTATTATCAACATTATTATCAAGCTTGTTATTATTAATAAATATATATAAGTGTGTTAAGTTAATTAGTAATTGTTTTATATAATGTTATTATCATTATCATCGTTATCGTTATCATTGGAGTTAATTATTAACTGTTATTATTGTTGTTCTATTTAGGCACATAAGCGGGATGTCGGACAAGTGGCAAGATCACTTTCGGGGTCGCCGGAGAGCCGACAGGGCATACAGGATCGACACAGCCAACGACATCGCTTCGACGGGAGCTAACGTCGCAGGGAGTGCAGGGAGTGCCGTTGTTTCAAGCGTTAAAGCAATATTCTAAAGCAGCGGAATCGGACAGAACAGTCGGAGGATGTCTGCTCTTTATCATTACAATTCTACTAATACTAGTAGTTCGAAGTCTTAGTCATAACATTCAACGATAATTCGATCTTTAATATTAATTGGTCGTTAATTTGGCAGTAAAATATGACGTTTGGTTTTAGTACGGCTTGAGTGTAATAAAATGTCATGAAGACGCCGTGTGATCTCTACATTTATCATTGTACAAATAATTATATTGTAAATATTTTGCTGCAAACAGAGCATTCCTATGAATTAATAGAATAATTTACATCCCGAAATAGTATGTCAGGCAGACAAACAGAGTAAAAAAAAAATACAAATAAAAAGTAATTTGAACGAGGAGGTTCAACTGTTTATGCAATCACATTTAAAGAAATCTAGTAACTTTGTTGGCATGTGCAGAAAGTGATGAATGGTTAGTAAATTGGTCGTTTTGTTATATGATATGTCCTCTGAATATTGCGTGAGAATTGTACGTTCAATGGATGTTATATGGCTGAGTTATGAGCAAAAATGAAAAGTGATATTCCTTAAAGCATTGCACTGATTGTTGTGCACGGGTTTAACTTTCTACTGGATAATATAAAGCACCTTAATCGTAAATATCCTTATAACTAAAGGGAATTTCGAAAAATAAAATATGTTTCTATTGGGTATACGAATACAGCAAGGTATGAGATAACTACTAGAGTTCTGAGTATAAAGTTGTGTGAATATGAATAAAACACGATATGTGATGAGAGAATCTCCAGATTTGTAACTAAGTTTTGTGATGAATGGTAAGTAAATTTGTCGTTTTGTTTATATGATATGTCCTTTGAGTATTGCGTGAGAATTTCACGCTCAATGGATGTTATATGGCCGAGTAACGAGCAAAAATGTGTCAGTAGATTTGGATAATGTTACTAATGCCCTTAAAAGGGACTTAGTAACATTATCAAAATCCTAAAAATAGAATTGGAATTCTAGCAGTCCCCTCATAACTTCTTATATTCGTATCACAAATTAAAGCATCGGACAGGTTTCGGGTTTTTTTTTAAATTTCCTTTTCGTTAAAAAGATATTTGCGATTGAAGTGTTCAGATGTTAAATTATCCACTGGATCGTCGAAACCATGTACAATATCAGTGCAATGAGTTAATGAATATCACTTTGCTTTTTTGCTCATTACTCGGCCATATACGTCCATTTAACTTGAAATTGTCACACAACACCCTTTGGACATATCAGATGACAATAATATACATTGTATCAACCACTCATCACTTTATGCACATGTCAACAAGGTTACTAGATCCCTTTAAAGGTAAATTCCTATTCATTTTAGAAAGTAATGTAACATTTTCTGAACGATCATTGACGGCAAATACCATGTTAATTTTAAGAAGATACCATTATACATTTGTTCATAACTGATAATATTTAGAAAGATTTGTTCAGCCTCGTAAACAAACATTTTAATTTCATGATCGATAAAATGCTTCATTTATTCATTCGAAGAATTTTAATACGTATTTGGTTTTCAGTGAATAGCTTTTTTGTATATTGTTTGCGAACGTGAAAGCTAAATTACATGAATTAGATGATAGGGTGATTACTTGTATATGCCATAAGCGTAATGATTTAAAAGGTGTATTTGTTATATTTAGGTATGACTTTCTATATACATCGTATGTTCTGGTGACAAAATGATGTAATTCGTGCCAAACAGTTCTCCAATGCAAGTCCTCGCATCATATCGTGCATATTATTTTATAATATATTGTATCATTTAACAAGATAATTATTTAGCCAATTGCGTGTGTATCATATCTTGACCTGCGTCTGATAAAATCCAGATGCCAAGGCTTTCCCTTTGATGGAAAGTTTCGCATAATATATGTTATTTAAACTAACATGAAGTATGCACGTTCAAACTGATAATATGTTGAAAGATATGATGCATTATGATTGTTGCAAACAAGCTACTAGTGTAAAATGCAATGAGAAATGCAGTTAATGCGCAGTGAGTTAATTCTTTTATCGAATTTATCATAATAATAGTAACCCAACATGTTTTCTGAATGTTAAGTGGAAGCCAGTATAGTGTGGACTGAATTGTATGATTTGTACAATTATGGTACGTGTTGTTGAACATTTTACAAATTGGCGTACTTGTTGGGTGCAGATTTATTTTGGATAACTACAATAAAAATTACCTAATCGGAGTTTGCCCATATTTTGATTTTATTTCAATCAAGCGAATATAAAGAACATTAATGACAACGAATACAACATAAATGCGCCTTAGTGTTACAAAGCATTATTTTCTTGTTGACGTTGTTGCATAATTATAAAGTGATCCATTAACTTTGTAAAATTCAACCAAAATCACTTAGAGCTTGCCAACTTCTCGATCTAGTACATTGTTCTTTGGATTATGGTAAACATGGCATGCAACATAAGAGTGAAATGGGTTTTGGTATTTCAAATGTCTCCCTTAATGTGGAAATATTTCAGATTTAATTTGAAAGTTTCTATAGACGCTGACCGTAAAAGGTGAATAAAGATGTGAGTGGTGAATTATCAAAGACGAAACTGTGCCCTTTCCAAAGATGTACAAATTACCGAGACGCAAGCATATTAATTTTGATATGTTATTCTACGATCTGAATATAGTTTATTTTATTTCTATATTTAACCTTTAATTTTACACTTTCATCTCTGTCAGATTGAAAAGAAACAAAGAAGTACATGTATTTGGGAATGTTAGTCAATACAATACAATACAATATCTTTAAAGTGGCAGTTCAGATTTGGTATAGAAGGCGCTGCACAAAATCATTTTTTTTGTGAGATAATGACAAAATGTGTGTAAAATTTGAAAAGCATACAATTGTAATGGCAGAATAAACTTTACTTGATCAAAATCCGTTCAGAAACGGCTGAAATATGAATAAATATATCCGATCGTAATGAAACTAGAGCCCAGATTTATTCAATGAATAACAAACAAAAAAAATGCTTACATTTTCAAAAGGGGTTTTTAAATAGTGGTTGATGATCTCTCTAGTTAATCATTATTTCAACAAACCATCATATGCATAATTTTGTATGAAAATGGTTGAAACCAATGCTTTTTTAAAGCCCGCCCTTTTGTGTTTGAAGGGCTCTTTTTGAATGATAAGAGCTTTCTTCATTCATGCTGATCTGTATTGTCAATTATTTTGTTATAATTTAAAGGGGTAGTTCAGTTTGGTAGAGAGGGCGCTGCACAACACAATTTTGTTGTGAGGTAATGAAAATCTGAGTGTGGAATTTGAAAGAACATGCAATTTTAATGGCAGAATTAACTTAAATTGCTCAAAATCGGTTTAAAAATGGCTGAAATATCAATAAATATATCCGCTCGTAATACATTTGGGCCCCAACTTTATTCGATGATTAAAAAAATGAATGCTTACACTTTTTCAAAGCTTTTCAAAAGCGGTTTTTGAATAGTGGTTGATGATCTCTTTATTTGTATAATCAGTATTTCAACAAAACATCACATGAATAATTTTGTTTAAAAATGGTTGAAACCAATGCCTTTTTAGAGAGCGCCCTCTTGTGTTTTAATGGCTCTTTTTGAATGAAAACAGGTTTTTTACTTAGTCGTTTGCAATTTTGTATGCCTTTCGAGCATGTGGAGTTATAACTGTTAGTACTGTGCAGGTTTTAGTTACTAAAGTTCAGTCTTACCAAAACTGTCAGTCACACACTAGATCGGAAAACCGAGCACGCTCAAAGAGGCCACACACTTATCGTTCCCAATGTGAAGCCAATTGTTGTACGTTATGTTAATTTGCTGATTATTTTATGTATTGATTAATTTGTTATTGTTTGAATGAAGAAAATAAATATCATCAAAAAAATGGCTTTTTACTTAGTCGTTTGTAATTGTCTTTACCTTTTGATCATGGTGGAGTTATAACTATTAGTTTGTAATGTTATTGTGCAGGTCTGGTTACTAAAGCTCAGCCTTTACCAAAACTGTACTACCCCTTTAAATACATACATTTTTCATAGCGCTTTAAATATAGGTTTTCCCGCTCAATTTTACACTTTTTTCAATCGAATTTATTAAGGTTCATTCAAATTCACGCGTTGCCGCGTAATCGCTGGTATCGGTTTTTCAAATTCCGAATAAGTGCAAGCGAGGTCATGCATACGCATTTCCTTTCGTGAATAGACACGGGATTTCATGTATGGGCACTCGAATTCACTTACGGGAAAGCGAGTTCACGTATGTGCAGCCAATGTGTAACCAGAATAGCACGAATACGTCATGCATAGCTAATGAGCATGCTTATGGAGCAATCAATTTAGCACTTTGTTCAATCGATTTAGGTAATGTATAGTGTGTTCAAATGTGTGTTTTAAGACTCACTCGCGCAACATATATTACACGCACATGCACACACACACACACACACACGCATACTTAAATGTCTTTTCAAATTATTCTTCTTTCTTATGATTCTTTTTTTTTCTTCTTTTCATTTTTTTTTTCATCTATATTTATCATCTTGATCTTTTTTTTAATCATTACTTTACACTTTTCTTTTCATTGTGATATATATTTTTTATGTCTCATTTTTCATCTTTTTTCATCTAATTTTCATCTTTATGTTTTCATCTAGACTTGTCTTTTATTTTTCATATTTTTCATTTAGTTCTTTATTTTCATCATGTTTTTACTTGTAATGGTTGATCCTTATTTTTCTTCCTTTTTTCTTTTTTTATTGTTCATCTTGATTATCATCTTGTTTGTGTGTCAGAATCTTTCTAGTTAAGTTGGCTGTAGCAAAGTTCATCCTTATATTTCTTGCCTGGCTATGCACCTTGGGATGTAGGTTTGGCAGTGGTGGTACCATTGGTTGCCCCGGGTGATGCTGTCCACGCACAATCTCCATGTCAGTAGCAAGAGGTCCGAGCGATGGTGATTGTGCTGACCGCTGGTTTGTTGGGCATGGATGCCTCGAGGTCCGCCTTCATCTGTCGGAGTGTGCTGAGTGGGTTCACATCCAAAATTAATCGCAATCGATCCCTCATCTCGTCATCCATCTTTATATCACCTTGTCCTCCTCTTGCCAGCTTATCCCGTCGTCCAGCTCGCAGATAGGTAGCTACGATGGACCTAGCTGTTGAGCGTGTAATCTCGAGTCTGTCTGCTAACTCAAGGTAGTCCATCGTGTTTTGTTCGAATGCGTCGATCAGTCGGCTTCTATCGGCATTCGACGTACGCCTGTACCGTACTGGATGGTGATCTGCCATACTCTTGTATCTATTATATTCGTGTTGTATGTAAGGTAGTGTGAGTATGTGAGCGTGTTTTATTGTCGAAAGTAAAACAAATATTTAAAAATGTAATATATAGACTGAGAGAGAGAGTAGCCTTGTGAAATTATATATATTGGTGATTGATGTGTCGCTCTGATGCCTTACGTAGGTCCCAGGAATTCACTCACATGTGAGTTTCTTTTGATGATAATATACTTTCAAACAAATCCGCAGTTGTTTATATGTCGGGAGAGCATGGGCATGCTTTCTTACTTTATCAATTTATATGTAAATGTGCACTTTTGCCTAATGGAATATCCAGAGGGAGGACCCCTACATCCCGACAAATCTTCACAAGATTTCGTCCCCAATTTAAGCCCAAATTCCCTCTGCACTGGATCTGCCTCTGCAGTTTGTTAAATTGAAAGGAGTTCTTTCAAACATGGATGCACATTCACGAATTCGAATGACCGAGAGACGTGCTGCGGAAGTAACAGGTGAATTTTAAAGACCATTGATGAAAAGGTATGCTGTTTGTGCTAAGTCGGCTGACTGACGGGCGAATTCGTTTGCTCCTAACGTGATTTCGAACGGTTATACAGGAATATGAATGCTGGTTTGTTCCGGTGAGCGCAATTCGCGCGAATTCGATTGCTCCGATTATCAAATTGATTGAAAAAAGCGCACAATTGATCGGGAAAACCTATACTACAACATTAACACAAATATAAAACAAACTATTATGATAATCAATACATTAAATACAAATAATACAATTAAATACATAACAAGAAAATTAACGTGCAAATACGCATGATAAATTACTAGATAATTAACACATGCTTTACTTATTGAACAGGTGGGTCTTTAGTAATTGTTTGAAATAATTGTATTAGGGTGCTAGTCGGATAGGGAGGGGGAGATCGTTCCACATTCGTGTAGCATTATGTACAAAATGAGTTGTCGCCGGATTTAGAATAGGATCTAGGAATTTGGAGCATTGTGATGTCAGAGTTTGAGCGGAGACCAGGTCTAGAATTATGAAAGGATAGGAGAGAGCGAAGCTAGGGGTGGTATTTTAAAAGCATTTATAGATGATGGTTATAATTTTGAATGATACACGTTTGTTGATGGGGATGTTCATATTTCTTAACCTTAAACATTAGTTTTGTTGCGCGATTGTGTACTCGCTGAAGACGTTGCATGTCATTTGATAGGATACCATGATGGAGTGAGTTGGCGTAATCGAGTTTGAATGAAATGAGGGCTCGGGTAGCATGCTCACATGCTTGCTGGCTGATGCATGGTCTAATGTGGGATAGTCGATGTGTAAACACCTTTCATTTTCACGAAACACTTTCTTTTTTAAGGCTATTTGATACTTTGCAATCAGGCTGAATATTCAACTGCCCTTTAGCAGTGTAATACGCGCTTATTTTGAATGAAAACATATATTGAATGAAATGGAAATTTGAAAAACCAAAACCTGTCCCATGCTTTTTTTGTTAATACGAACCGCTAGCATTCCATTGGATTTTAAGGATTTGGACAATGTTACTAAGTCCCTTTAAAATGCATCAAGGGCACCCAGTAGGATTTGAATTCGCAATGTGCGCTTCTATATGCGGCTGTCTGGAATGCTCCACACATGTTTAGACAGCCCCGTACAGCAAGAGACTACATTTTGCAAAACTGCCCTTAAAACTCTACAGACAAGATAACTACCTAAAAATTGTGTTTTACTGTATCTAAGGTAGATTTTCATGAAGATTACTAATAAAACATATTTTCCTAGTGGGAAAATCCGGTAAAATAAAACAAATCAACTTGTAAATTCACTTTAGGAACCCCCGTAAAAAAATTGAGTCCGGGCGAAGAAAAATTACGTAATCTTTGTGTCGTCACATAATGACAATCTCATTGTAGCTTGGTACTCTATTGTCATAGACGTACACACTGAGTGCAATACTCACGTTGACTGAGACATATTATTTCGATTTTTCCAATATTTGCAAACATTTGTTTAAGTTTATATCATGGAGGATCCACACTAAGATGTGTTGCTACAATGCAGTTATTAGGCATTTTCAGTTCAGCCTCAATTTCCAAGCAAATACGAGTTTGTTTTACTAGCAAGTCAAAGGCTATGCATGTAAACCATGCACGTGAACTTTGGACTCCGTGTTGTGGTCATCATGCGACGACATGATTCGGATGGGCACGTACACACACGCGCGCTCCGCTAAATAACTGTTTTAGGAGTATGGAATGCTACTGCGAAAAAAGACAAAAGTTGCATGAAATTTACCTTTTTCGCCCAACTTATGGATTTCTTTGAAAAAAAAAGAGTGTGGTATATCAATATAGGCACATATTCCACGCTATAAACCTGAATCAAAGCCGGGATTTCACTATACCTAAGTAGATATTGAATATTGAATTCAAGATTTAGAGATGGTATGGCTATGTAAGTGGGCAGTTTTCCGATAAGTATGAATTCAATTCAAGTTACACTTAATGATTTATACAAACTTATGTACATCGATAAACATGCGATAGTTTTGAGTTCCGTGCTAAAAATGACGGCGTTAAAGGGATAATACAGTTTTTGTCAAACCGAATGTTAGCAACCGAACTTGCACCACATAACAAGCTTTCAGTTACAAACTTACAAACGGCTAGGTTAGAATTATCATACAAAAAGCAGCTGTTAAAACATAAGAGGGCGCTTTCCAAAAACAAATTGGTTTCAACTATTTTTTTATAACGAATGGTGAATGTTTGTTTTGTTGAAATAATGATTTAATACTGAGATCATCAACAACTACTTATAAACATATTCAGTATATTTTCGAAAAACGTATCTAGGCATTATAATGAAATTGTATTGAGACCCACATTTACTAAAATGGAAAATATTTATTTATATTGTAACCCTTTCTGAACCGATTGTCATGGGCGTACATCTGTCATTGATACCCATTCAACAGGGGGGATGATCTATTCATTCATACACATTCAACAGGGGGGAATGATCTATTCATTCACTCCAGGCTCAGAATTGACTAGTAGAATATGTTTAATTTTGCCCTTGTTTGGAAGCATATCGGAAGCAACGAGCGCGGCTGTTCGGTATAAAAGCGCCTCCGCCGGACGGGAACAAACTGACCTCTATCGAACGAGCAGACATCGGAACACACTAGCGTAAACACGGAGGCATCTAAACAACTGAACAAAACGCACAGAATTAATGTTCTTTTGTATTTCCTGTATACTGACTATAAAATGTTACATTGTTGTTTGTTAATGGAGTAGTACAGTTTTGGTAAGGCTGAGCTTTGGTTACTAAAACCTTCACAATAACCTTACAAACTTCTAACTCCATCATGCTCGAAAGGTATAGAATATTTAAAAAGACTAAGTAAAAAGCCGGTTATCATTCAAAAAGGGCCATTTTAAACACAAGAGGTTGCTCTCTAAGAAAACATTGGTTTCAACCATTTTTCATATAAAGTTATGCATGTGATGTTTTTTTGAAATAATTATTAGATATAGAGGTAGTTTAGTTTTGGTAGAGAGGGCGCTGCACATCACAATTGTGTGTGAGGTAATGAAAAACTGAGTGTCGAATTTTAGAGAACATGCAATTTTAATGGCAGAATAAACTTTATTTGGTCAAAATCGGTCCAGAAACGGCTGAAATATCAATAAATATATCTGATCTTATAATTGTTTGGGGCCCAAATAATTAGATGAATTTTTCAAAAAATAAAAAAAATGCATACACCTTTTCAAAAATGTTCAAAAGCGTTTTTTAATTAGTTTTTGATGATCTCTCTATTTATTCATGATTTCAATAAAACATCACATGCATAATTTTGTATGAAAAGTGGTTAAAACCAATGCCTTTTTAGAAAGCGCCCTCTTGTGTTTTAATGGCTCTTTTTGAATAATAATGGGCTTTTTACTTAGTCGTTTGTAATTGTGTATACATTTCGAGCATGGTGGAGTTATGACTATTAGTTTATAATGTTACTGTCCAGGTTTGGTTACTAAAATTCAGCCTTACCAAAACTGTACTACCCATTTAAAATCCTCTTGTTTAAATGTTTTTAAAGATGTAAGCATTTTATTTTATTTTTTTAAATCACCGAATAAATCTGGGTCCGAGATTTATTCCGATCGGATAAATGTATTGATACGCAGCCGTTTCTGATCTGATTTTGATCAAATAAAACTTATTCTGTCATTGAAAATTGTATGCTCTTTCAAATTTTACACTATTTTTATCTCACAAAAAAATATTTCGTGCAGGGCCTTCTATACCAAAACTGAACTTCCCCTTTAACCCTAATAAGGCCGAGGGGAGGGGGGGGGCATAATGCCCCCCCCCCCCTCTCCGCAATGTTTTGTATTGCTCCAAAACGTTGTAAGATGACGCGCCGCTGCTTGGTGACTTTTTTCTTTTGGGTCTTGCGCATATTTTAAAACCAAAATTTTGAAAATCGGACCTACCGTTACGAAGTCACGTGACCTTTTGTCTATGCATGTCAGCCCGAAAATCGCTAAATTTCGTGATTTGTGTACAAAACATATGGAAATATCAGTTTTTGTAAAAGGAAGTATATCATTGGTTATTTGGTCTTGTTTACATTTTATATGTTTGTTTTTGGGGTTCAAAATAGATGAATTATAGTTAGAAATAAAATAAACAACAAAAACAATAAAATACATAAGAAATTATAAAAACAATAGAAATTATAAGGAAGAACCTGGCTCTTCCAAAAAATTGTGTCGCATTATTATTCCAAATGCTCTAAAGAATATATGTAGTGAAAACCAATGTTTAATTATGAAGAATATATGATTTACGGGTAAAAATGTGAATGTTATGACCTTATTTGCATAAATTACCATAAATATGCAAATTAATGAATTACAAAATAAATAAAATTACCATTGTATTATATACACTTAACTTATCATGCGTGCAAATTTTCACGGCGATCGGCCGCTCCGCTGCCGAGATCTTAGGGGGGAGGGGGGGGGGGGGGCATAATGGCCCCCCGGCCTGCTGAAGACCTCAAATAGCCCGGCCTTTTTAGGGTTAATGGAGTTTGTGAAATTCGAAAATAACACTTGAACTTGACCTTGTGCTTGAATTCATGAATGTTATTGCGTTGATCATTTGTCTTTTTTTGTTGCTAGGTTTTATTCATCATGTATAATAATATACTGACTGTTTCGCCTCATTTTGGTAGGATAGGAAAGGAGCAACAGTAGTTCCACTGCCCCGTTTCTAGCTCGACCTCGATCCGACCAATATGTGGCAGAACGATCAGATTCCTTCTGTGCGTTTCGTTCAGTCGTTTATATAGATATGTGCGTATATGATCAATTGTTGTGAACATGTAGGGATTCACTACAAATGAAAGCTTGTGGATCACAAATACATACGATTCATTATCTAAACATAGTAAACCCTCAGTAATAATTTTGAAGAATGTTCAGTGTTTTTCTGTTGTATCATTATTATTGTCCCCCACCCCCCCCCCCCAAATACAGAAAACAACAACAACAACACCAAATACAGTGATCCATTCTTTGGTATCAATTAGTTGCAACAACAATTCAAATACGTTGATTTGGAGGCGAAACTTAAATCTCCATTTCATGTATTTATACTTGGACGAATCTGTATAGCGGTTACAAAGACAAAATATATCATTATGCACAGTTTTCATTCTCGAATTTATTAGGTAAATAGGTGTCACCATCGTATAATGACCTAAATAATATTGTAATCAGTAAAACTAACGAACAATATTGATATTTTAGGTTAGCTGAAACATAGAGGGGCTTCGAGTAAATTGGTACAATAAAACAACATATTTTTTCATCCATACTAAAGTCAACCAAGATACATCTTAATAATTTACTATGGTGAGGTACTTCATACTAATAAACTATTATGAGATACTGCCTTAACACAACTTCATATCATTTATTGTACTTATTTGCATAGTTGTTAGGGTGAAGATGGTTGTGCTTGGTAAAAGTTATTTGCCGATATCGTAATTGAGCTTTGGTAAATCAAGAGAATTAAAAAAAAAGTGCTTCTCGTTCCTTGCATATCATAAATAAATCATGGAAAGTATATATCTGCATTGATTAGCATCAATAAGAGATTACGATAATGTATGAGCAGAGTCATCATTTGTCTAGAATGGCTGCGAATCCGTGCAGTTTTTTATAAATATTCCTATGACCAACAAAGAAAATCTCTTTTTTGTTGTTGTATACATCCTGGGCATTCCACTTATATCGATGCAATTATTTGCGTAGTTGTTATGGTGATGATGGTTGTGATTTGGACAGGTTATCTTCCGATAGCGTAGATCAGATTTGGGTAAATGTGTACAAGCGACCTGATTTATAATCAGGTACTCATGAGGAAAATCGTAAAAAAAATAAAGTTGTATTAATAACCAGTAATAGGCAATTATGGTGATGTATAAACATATTTATTATGGGATCTGCACGCTATAGATAAGGGTTATTATCTATGAGGGTCAACATGGCCAACTTGACGTAAGAGTAGCTATCGGGGTCACTTGTCATACCATAAGAAATTGTCGCTATTCATAATCCTGGTAAGTGGTTGATATTCATGATTTGTATTCACTAAAAGATAATTCAGAATCGTTTTTTGTTCTTCATAATACCATACAAAGTGTAGTACATCGTCGCTGGGCTGTTAAAACCTCGTTTCTCAAATGTTTGTGAAAATCACTTTTGTTGATGAATGTGAAGTTTAAGGTGTAATTCATCTTCTAATAACCACATGATTGTTTTTCTTTCTATCTATCTATCTATCTATCTATCTAGCATATGTCTCTCCACTGCAGAAGGAAGGCCTCTTCATCACCATTCCATCTTATTCTATCTTGTGCTAGTCGCATCCATGTAACACCCCCAAATTCTTTGATGTCATCCATCCAACGTCTACTTTGTCTGCCTCTTCGTCTGGTTTGTGTTATTGGTCATTGGTGTCCAATTAGTTATATTATGTGTCCATCTTTTATATTTACGTCTTGCAAGGTGGCCTGCCCATCTCCATTTCTTTGTTTTTATGTCCTGTATGATATCCCTGGCATTTGTTTTCTTTCTTAAGTCCTCATTTCTGACCTTGTCTCTTCTTGTAACTCCTACCATAATCCTCTCCATTGCTCTTTCTGTGACTCTAAGCTTCTTTTCCAATTTCTTAGTTGTTGCCCAAGTTTCTGCCCCGTAGGATAGTACCGGAATTATGCATTGATTGAAAATTTGTCTTTTGAGGGAGATTGGAAGATTCACATTTCGGAGTATAATGCTGAGTTTCCCAAATTTCACCCAAGCTAGCTGTATTCTTCGTCGCACTTCTCCTGCTGTTTAATTTTCAAGAGTGATGTTTTTACCGAGGTATATGTAACTATCCACCTTCTCAATTGTCATGCCATCAACTGCAATTGTATGGTCTTGTAGCTGGTTGCTCATCATTACTTTGGTCTTTTTAATGTTCATTTTGAGTCCTGCCTTTTTACTCTCTACGCTCAACTCCTGGATCATTGTTTGTAGTTCCAGAGGATCATGACTAACAAGCAGAATGTCATCTGCAAACCTTAGATGATTCAAATATTCCCCATTTATTTTAATTCCTCTCGATTGCCAATCCAGGTTTCTGAAGACGTCTTCCATGGCTGCTGTAAAGAGTTTCGGAGAGATTGGATCACCCTGTCTGACACATTTTAGGATTTTGAAACTATTGGTAGTCGTATTCTTCAGATGAATTTTGGCGCTAGGGTCTTTGTAAATAGCTTTGATGAGGCGGATGTATTTCTCATCGTCTATCTGTTTCTGTAGAGCATCTAATAGTGACTGGTGGTCTAAGCTATCGAAGGCTTTCTCGTAATCTATGAATCCAAGACAAATGTCCAAACGATATTCCTTCGCCTTTTCAATGATCTGACTTAAAGTGTGTAGACCGTCTGATGTTCTGAATCCTGCTCGAAAGCCTGCCTGTTCTGTCGGCTGATTTTCATCTAGCTGTCTTTGGATTCTTGCAAAAATAATTTTTGTGAAAACCTTGTACATGTGAGGTAGTAAACTAATGGGTCTGTAATTCTGTATGTCTTTTGTATCTCCTTTTTTGAACAGTATGATAACTTTAGATTCATTCCACTGAGTAGGAACTTGTTCCAGTTGAAGGATCCTGTTGAACAATTTTGTCAAGAGGTCGACAGTACTCTTTCCTCCCAGCTTCAATATATCAGCGGTTAACTGGTCCTCTCCAGGAGCCTTTCCTTTCTTCATGTGATCTAGAGCTTTCTGCACTTCGTCTTTCTCAATGGGTGGTACACTGTCCGCTTTTTCATTCCAATTTTCTTCTGTTCTCCAATCTGGTCTATCCGTATCATACAGTTCTCTATAGAATTTCTCAAGGGTTTCTGTGATTTTGTCTTTGTCGTTAACTTCTGTCCCATCTTTTGTTTTCAGTGATGATAAGAGCTTTTTTCCTCCCTCAGTTTTTTATTGATGATTTTGGGCCCTTTATTGCTTTCCAGCACCTCTTCCACCATCTTGGTCCTGTGTTGTCTCTTTTGCTGCCTTCTCATCTTGCGGATTGTCTTGTTTAGTTCTGTATACTCGATCTGGTTTTGTGCAGATGTCTGTCTGAAGGGTTTGAGAGCTTTTCTCTTTTCGTTCATTTTTCGAATATCTTCCGCGCTGCTATTGTTTGTGTTTACTATCTCTTTTTTAACTTTAGCTAGCTTCTCTGCTTCCTCCATAATCGTACTTGTTACTTGTTCAAATGCATCATCAAGTGGCTCATCGCCTACAAAGTTTTCTAGAAGTGAGAATCTGTTCTCTAATTCAAGTTGGAATTGGTGTTGTTTTTCTGAAAGCTTTCCCAAGTCAATATGTATTTTCCTTGATATCTTCATTCTTCTTATCCTTTCCATCGTTTTGTTGATCCTTACTTTTGCTCTAACAAATCTATGATCACTGCCTGTGTCGACCTTCGGTATAACCTCTACATCCATCAATATTCTCTTGTGGTCCGTAATGATGTAATCAATCATATTATGGGTTGCTGCATTAGGACTTTCCCATGTCCAATATCTGTCCGTTGATTTCTTAAAGCATGTATTGCCAATCACCATGTTTCTGCTTGCAACATATTCTAGAAGTCTTTCTCCTCTCTCGTTCCGGTCACCTATCCCAAATGGACCTACACCATTCTCTTCCTGATCTTTTTTCACTCCTATCTTTGCATTTAAGTCTCCCATGAGTATAGTGAAGGATGTATTTTCCGTTGCTATTATCCGGTCTATGTCAGTGTATAAATCTTCTACTGTTTCGTCGTCGTGAGCTGAAGTGGGTGCATAGACTTGAATAATCTTCATTGTGTGTTGCTTATTAATTTGTAATTTAAAATATGCCATTCGGTCTGATATTTCTTTATACTCCAGTATATTACTTTCAATATTCTTATTAACCAGAAATCCTACTCCATTATTTCCTCTTTTGGTTGCTGAGGTAGTAAACAATGTGTGGCCACACCTATTTAATTTAATGAGGTTTAGTAGTCTTCTTGTTTCTGCGAGTCCTATAATATGCCACGTCACATTCTCGATTTCTTCAAGGAGGGTATCTATAGGTCTTCTTCTGACCTTAGTGTCCTTACATTATAAGTGCAAATACATAAATCTGTGTGGTTCCTGATGATACCTTTCTCAGAGCTAACTCGTCCTTGCGGCTTTGGACCCAACTCGTCATACTTTGGCTTGGCACCAGAAGGATCACCATTAGCCGGTTTCCTAGCTCTACCAGTACCTGTAGAGCTAGGCCCCTTTTGGCCTTGGGCATTACGACCTCTTTCTAATAACCACAATTCATCTTTTTGAAAACCTCGTATCTCATTTTAGGATTTAGTTCGAAAACCTAGTAACTCAATTTCCCGCCTTCCAAATTATTGTTCGTGCATTTCAACCATTTCATATCGAATCGATTATCAAACATAGTCTTAAGTTCAAATAACATAGCCTACGCACATAAGTTGTTAAAATAAGAATGTTTTTTTGCTCTCCTGAACATTTTGTTTGTTTTAGATACGAGGTTTTAACAGCCCAGCGACGACATGTTAAGTTAACTAACATAACTAACAAGAATGAAATAAATGCAAAGTATTCTATAGGGGAAGATTATAATTATTATAACAAAAAATGCCTTGTACATTTGTATTAATAGCGACCCATCCTTAAAGGGACTTAGTAACATTGTCCAAATCCTCAAAATAAAATTCTAATTCTAGCGGTTCCCTTATACCTTGTTGTATTCGTATTAACAATAAAATCACGGGACAGGTTTCGGTTTTTCAAATTTCCCTTTCGTTACAAAGATATGTATGATTGAAGTATTCAGATAAGAAAAACTCCGGGCGAGTTTTTCTTCTGTGTACAAAGTGAGTGCAGTGAGTTACTGAATATCACTTTGCATTTTCGCTCATTACTTGGCCATACAATGTCCATTTGACTTGAAATTTTCACACAATACCCTGTGGACATATGAGATAACAACAATATACATTGCATCAACCATTCATCACTTTTTGCACATGTCAAGATAGTTACAAGATTATGACTAGCGAGCCTTATTATTATTGGTTCTTTTGGTTCCTCATGGTCAGAGGCCATTATGTTTGCTTCATGTTTATCGGTTCTTCAATTAAGAAAATATAACCGTAATATCGTTAATATAATTAATGACCCTTATGAATGGCGAGGGTACCTTAATTATTTGCTCAGCCCTATAGTATTTCAAGATTTAAAAGTTAATATAATTAAGCGAAAAGGCATGTCCAATTCATCCTTTTCACAAAACTAGCTCTTATGTTGCTATTTCGTTTTTGAAGTTTGGCTTGCTTGAAAGTAATGCAGTATGGACATTAAGAATATTTGTTTCTTCAAATTATTTTTAACTCATCACGGTATTATAAACAAAATCGTTCTTCGCATTTCTTCAATCGTAAGGCAAGAAGAAAGGTTAATCTATGTATTTTCTCTAACGAATTAAAGGTTCAAAAGTTGAAATGATATTAAAGAAAACACATAATGTAGTTTGACATAACTTATAAGGCAAACAAATTTAGAGGGATATGACATTTTCCAAATTCACAAACTTACTTATAACTCTATGTGGTCCTATCATACCTGGTTTTATTCGTACTACCACTATAAGCATGTGGGACAGGTTGACTTCCCATAGTTCTCTTTTCTGATAAAGATAGTTATGATAGAAGTTTTCAGATTTTAAATTCTCTTATAGAGACTTTCAACTGTCTACAAAATAAATGCAATGGGTTAGCGAAAATCACTTTGCTTTCCGCTCTTTACTTTATCTAACCTTTGTCAGGTTTTGCACATGTCAACACAGTTTAAAGGGGTAGTTTAGTTTTGGTAGAGAGGGCGCTGCACATCACAATGAAAAACTGAGTGTCGAATTTGAGAGAACATGCAATTTTAATGGCAGAACAAACTTTATTTGGTCAAAATCGACCCAGAAATGGCTGAAATATCAATACATATATCTGATCTTATAATTATTTGGGGCCCAAATAATTAGATGATTTTTTTTTTTAGATTTAAAAAATGCTTGCACTTCATCCAAAATGTTCAAAAGCGTTTTTTAAATAGTTGTTGATGATCTCTCTATTTAATCATCATTTCAATAAAACATCACAATGCATTATTTTGTATGAAAAATGGTTGAAACCAATGCCTTTTCAAAAAGCGCCCTCTTGTGTTTTAATGGCATTTTTTGAATGATAACGGGCTTTTTACTTAGTCGTTTGTAATTTTGTATTCCTTTCGAGCATGGTGGAGTTATACCTATTAGTTTATAATGTTACTGTCCAGGTTTGGTTACTAAAGTTCAGCCTTACCAAAACTGTACTACTCCTTTAATATGAACCCGCTGTAAACCCTGTGAAACACAATGGCCCGTATCCTGAAGTCAGGTTTAGTTAAACCAGTGGCGTAGCGTGGTCGGACTGATTGGGGGGGGGGGGGCACACCTTATGTATTTCTTTGTTTTTTTCAAAAAATGGCCCCTTATGTTTTCTATTGTTTTTTCAAAAAATGGCCCCTTATGTTTTCTATTGTTTTTTCAAAATTATTGGGGGGGGGGGGGGGGGCACGGGCCCCCCCCCCCCCCCCCCCCCGTAGCTACGCCACTGAGTTAAACCATTGGTCTAAGTGCAGATCTCAAGTCTAAAATCTGTTTCTGAAGTCGGGTTTAACTATCCATGGTTTTACCCTAATGGGGCCGGGGCCATTATGCCCCCCACCCCCCCCCCCCCCTCCCACCCTTCCTCCGCCATTTTTCTGATTTTTCGAGAACGCTTAAAGATGATGCCCCACCGCGTTGTGTCTTTTTTCTTTCGAGTCTTTTTAATCATTTTTTTATCGGACCTATACCGTTATGATGTCGCGTGACACTTTGTCTCTGCATCGCTAATTTTTGTGATTTGTGTAAAAAACATATGGACATGTCAAATTTCCGGTCTAAGGTAGGTTTAACTTTAATGTGTGCAGTGAGATATACAACTGAGCTAAACCTCGTCTACACGTTAATTAAGTATGGCTGAAAGGGGACCACCAGGCAAAGAACAACACATAATTATAATTAGGTTCCGATACTGTTTTGTGATATCAAATAGATACCCAACACTTTGCAAAGGGTTGTGTAATTAAAAAACAATGCAATTAATTACCACCACTTACGGAACCATTATGGCCTCATGGATACGTACGCGCAAAACGTCTGGGACTGCGCCAATTATAATCACGCGTACGTATATACCATAGAAGTATGACACCAACTGCCGTTGTAGAACTAGAAGGTAAACTGTACCGCGCGCAGTGACCGTACCCTGTACATTTTGTACATGAACCAATGGCGGACTGACGGACTTGTTATAAGCAGTTATGAAGGCCGGAACTTCGTCACACGACTGCATTGTGGGGAAATGATATGACGAAACAATAGGAATGTGCGTAAGGCGCGCACTTTACCAAGCGCACTCATAAGGCGGTGTCAGACAGAAGAATCCCGATCCATCTTAAATATACTAGTATTATTTTAATCTAGATGATTCACTTACGTAGGTGTCAGACAGGCGAATTATACTAGTATTTTAAAAATCCATTGCGCATGCGCAATGCGCCGACACAATCGGCGCGCAAAACGCCGTGGCGTAACAATAGGAGATTTGAATGATTGAAGTTAGCAACTAAATTAGCCAAAGAGCATGTACTTTTACGGGTATAACATCATAATTGTTGCTAATCTCAAGTATAATTACTGGATTTTTCGCGGGATTATTTCAACGTCGGTGTCAGACAGAAAAATCCCGCAAAAAATACTAGTATTATTTGAAATAATCTTGGTTCGTTGCAGGATTTTTCGCGGGATTATTTGTGTCAGACAGCAAATAATCCAGTTAGAATTATCTAGATTTTAAAGATACTAGTATGTTTTGCTCTGTCTGACACGGCCTATACTGTACGTTTTCTATGGCAAAGATGACATAAACGCGTACACTTGTGATTTTGCGCGCCATGCGTTTGATAACAATGTTTGCCCTTGGCTTACACAGTGATCCGTGTATGAAAGGCGACTCTTCTGCAATTCGAGAGCAATCATAAACAGTATTTAACACAAAATATACCTAAACAAAGGTCTTATTTATGGAGTAGAAAAGGGCAACACAAATTAATTACGCTAGATATAGAGGTGGTCAATATTGTCATCACTCACTGTGATGTATTTTATTATTTAATTCCAGATCAATTTCGAAATACACAGCCTGTCATACTTTTGATGACGTTTTGTGACGTTGCAAAAAGGCTTCTAATCGCGTTCAGCCAAGACCATCATAGTGGCTGAGTTTACCCCCCCCCCCCCTTGTTGTAGACACAATAGAATAACAGACGATGCGTTTTTCCTAGACAAAAGGTAGTCTTCGTATGCAGACCCATAAACACATGTTGTATACTATGGTGATGCGTTTTCCAATAATATACTTTTTTCTGGACTTTTTGGTGGAATGGACTACTATTTTTTTTTTTTTTTGAGGGGGTGACCTTTAAAGGGACTTAGTAACATTGTCCAAATCCTCAAAATAAAATTGTAATTCTAGCGATTCCTTTATACCTTGTTGTATTCGTATTAACAATAAAATCATGGGACAGCTTTCGGTTTTTCAAATTTCCCTTTCATTACAAAGATATGTATGATTGAAGTATTTAGATAAGAAAATCTCCGGGCGAGATTTTCATCCCTGTACAAAGTGAATGCAGTGAGTTGGTGAATATTACCCAATATCACTTTGCATTTTCGCTCATTACTTGGCCATACATTGTCCATTTGACCTGAAATTTTCACACAATACCCTGAGGACATATGAGATAACAACAGTATACATTGCATCAACCATTCATCAGTTTTTGCACATCTCAACAAAGTTACTAGATCCCTTTAAGCAACTTCCAATCATGCTACAAACTCGTACAATTAGGTTTATTTTGTTTTCCACCGTTGCAAATCAACGGGATAGTCTTTTGGAAAGATTGTGATCTTGTATTGGTTTGTGTTCATTTGTAATCAAAACAAGAACTATAAGCTCATCAGAATCATAACAGAAAAGCTGCATGCGGCTTTTTCAATGTCCATGCCACACCGTGTTGCCGACCGAGAAGATATGGCGGAGTACCTGGTCATTAATGGCCTTCGAATATTCAAGTCATGTTTAATACAAAATTTGCCGCGGTACCGAATATTTTTTTACGACAGAAAAACATACCTTGTTTGATGGTCATGTGTGAGTTCCATCGTACAGATTCAAGTTACTTGTTTGTAAGCGCAGCTTTTCTGTTCGATCTAACAAGATTTGGTCATGTTCAGGATGAATGCATTGCATTATGCCGTACACAAAAAAACACATGTGTCGTCTGTAATGTATAATGTATAATGTATGTAAAGGACGCGACACGCGATTCGCAGTTGTTGTTGTTGTGGTCGTATATTGAGTCTTCATTCTAGATGTTGATGTTCAAAGATGGCATATAACTTCCTCAAAAAGACAAATCTATTCTTCGTATTGTTATGAAATCAATTGTAATTGCTTATATAAAATACAGAGATAATAAGTTCATAATTAGTACGTACCTTAACAACTTTTCAAATATTGGTTATGATTAGGTACCTCTTTTGCATATATGCTTGATCATTTTCTTGATCGTTAAACTATGATCGTTACAATTTAACCTTAGACCTGAGGTTCTAAACCAGATTTTAGGAACTGAAATTGAGTTTAATAAACTTGACCAAGACTGGAGTTGAGGTCTAAGTCGAGAATAGACCTGAGGTTAAGCCAAATAACAGTATTTGGAAACGCCCCTCACATAATTTTATTTAACCGACCTGCATTACTTTTTATATAACTGTTTTCTTTCGTTTCAATATCGCAAAAACTCTTGTTTTTGAGTTTGCAAATTCGATCTCGATAGAAAAGAATGCACTCTAGAATTATGTGTGGAAATTAGATAATAAATTTATATATTATATGACCTATATAGATACTGGTGTGCGATTGGTCAAAATGCTGTCACGTGACCATCGCTACAAGGATGAGAAACGTTATATTGACCAACATGACGTAAATTACGTCATACCATTAGATATAACGCCGTTATATCGACTGGTATGACGTAATTTACGTCACAATGGGTGTGTGAAGATGAACAATTTTGCGCGTATTAGCATCCTGGCACGCGCAGCGTTGTCAAGCTTTCTACGGAGATTGCGACATCCGAAAGTAAATTTGAAAGGAAGGTCGAATAAAGGAGCATTTTGCGCAACATTTCGATAACAACACGTCTGTTCTACTGGAAGGATTTCAATTTAATTTAATGATTTTCCCTTGTCCATAATTTTATTTCAACACTAAATTTCTATTTATCTTGATTTGTATCTATATAGGTCATCATAATATAACAGATATTGACTTTTTCCTTCGGGATCCATATAATATTTTATTTCCCTTGGGGAGTTATATTTTTGTCTCGGAATACTATATTTTTCCTCAGCGCTACGCGCTTCGGAAAAATATAATGTCCCTTGACGAAAATCTAACTTCCCTCGAGGATCTCAAATGTTATATTGCCCCTCTAGACAGTCAATATCTGTATATTGTTAACATAAATAATATATTTAGTTTGTGTATTTATTGTATAAATATATATTCGGT
Organism: Echinarachnius parma; assembly: GCA_037951105.1. Taxonomy (NCBI): domain Eukaryota; kingdom Metazoa; phylum Echinodermata; class Echinoidea; order Clypeasteroida; family Echinarachniidae; genus Echinarachnius; species Echinarachnius parma. Next base: position 45,287 of record JBAMJV010006219.1, read on the forward strand.
ATCATTCTCTGGAAAATATTTAAATTACTAAAATTGGAGAACAATACAATTATTTTGTATGACAAGAAGAAATTGATGCCTATGGTCAGTGGGGCTGCGAGTAAATTAGTGCGATAACGCAACTTGCATATGGATTTGTTTCAGCGAATTTGAACGCTAAGAAACCCTTATAAATGACAGCGCCTATTGCACATTCTCAGTGCTGCACTCTCACCTTGAAATGACCTTGAACAACACGCCTAGAGCCGCGGCGAGACAACTATTTAGAAAGCTTGATTTGATGTCAAAAATGACGGAGGTTTTTTTCTTTCTTAAAATGACAATAGAATTGTAATGAATGAAAAGAATTTCAGCTGTATTTTCTATAGCCGGTGCTTCTATTTTTTAACGCTATAATATTTTATTGAATAAGAGTGAAACAAATTTGCAATTTCGGCAGACCAATATCATGAATTCTTGTGTGTGCGAGATAGATGAATTGTATATCCAATTTTTGACGGAATTTGTTTTAAAAGAAATTAAATGAAAGTAAGGTTTTCAGAAAGCTGAGAATATAAAGTTTATCATGTGCTTCTTTGGGTATACGATACAATTAGCCCGAGCTAGAGCCGTCATAAAAGAAGACTCTGTATTAGCGTACAGTACTATGTTTACACATCATAATAATATCTTATTAATGCTAATCCAAAAATATATTGTATATATTGAAACTTTATGGCTGATATGCTAGGATATATGAGTACTTTGTTTATAAATCGGCTAGCTTATACAAATTTACCGAATCTCTTTAATCATTACCGTAACAACAATACAATTTGGTACATTATCTATGGGAGAACGTGATGGACAGTTAAAAGATTATTTAATCAAGTTAATTCATCATTTTATGTTGTTTGACTAAAGTTGCGATGATAAGCTTGTAAATAAATTATATCGCTTTATTGAGGTCACTTTACTTTCAGCTATGCGAAAAGTATACAGAGTCTACTTTTACGACGGCTCTAGCTCGGGCTAATTGTATCGTATACCAAAATAAGCCCCTGATACAAACAAATAATTTTCTCAGCTTTCTGGAAATCTTTATTTCATTTAATTTTGTTTAAAAAAAAGTTCCGTCAAAAATTACATATAAAGTTCATCTCTTTTATGATTGCCCTCGCTCACACAAAATTGTATTAAATACTTTATCATATCGATTTTTGGGGGTCACTTTACGTTCAGCTAACGCGATATGTTATGCAAGGACAAAGTCACTGTACGCTAATAGCAATTCTACTTTTACGACGGCCCATAGATAATGTACTAAATTGTATTGTTGTTACGGTAATGATTAAAGAGATTCGGTAAATTTGTATAAGCTAGCCGATTTATAAACAAAGTACTCATATATCCTAGCATATCAGCCATAAAGTTTCAATGTCTACAATATATTTTTGTATTAGCATTAATAAGATATTATTATGATGTGTAAACATAGTACTGTACGCTAATAGCAATTCTACTTTTACGACGGCCCATAGATAATGTACTAAATTGTATTGTTGTTACGGTAATGATTAAAGAGATTCGGTAAATTTGTATAAGCTAGCCGATTTATAAACAAAGTACTCATATATCCTAGCATATCAGCCATAAAGTTTCAATGTATACAATATATTTTTGTATTAGCATTAATAAGATATTATTATGATGTGTAAACAAAGTACTGTACGCTAATACAGAGTCTTCTTTTATGACGGCTCTAGCTCGGGCTAATTGTATCGTATACCCAAAAAAGCACATGATAATTGAAACTTCATATTCTCAGCTTTCTGAAAACCTTACTCTTATTTAATTTCGTTTAAAATAAATTCCGTCAAAAATTGGATATACAATTCATCTATCTCGCACACACAACATTCATGAAATTGGTCTGCCGGAATTGCAAATTTGTAATTCTGTCCACTTTTATTCAATAGAATATTATAGCTTTAAAAAAAGAAGCACCGGCTATAGAAGATACAGCTGATTTCCTTTCAATTCATTACAATTAGCGTACAGTGACTTTGTCCTTGCATAACATTTCGCGTTAGCTGAACGTAAAGTGACCCCAAAAAATCGATATGATAAAGTATTAAATACAATTTTGTGTGAGCGAGGGCAATCATAAAAGAGATAAAACTTTATATGTAATTGTTGACGGAACTTTTTTTTTAACAAAATCAAATGAAAGAAAGATTTCCAGAAAGCTGAGAAAATAATGTGTTTGTATCAGGGGCTTCTTTGGGTATACGATACAATTAGCCCGAGCTAGACCCGTCGTAAAAGTAGACTCTGTATTAGCGTACAGTGACTGTGTCCTTGTATAACATTTTGCGTTAGCTGAACGTAAAGTGACCCCAACATATCGATATGATACAGTATTTTAATAAAGTTAATTGTAATATGTTTACACATCATGATAATATCTTATTAATGCTAATCCAAAAATGTATATATTGAAACTTTATGGCTGATATGCCAGGATATATGAGTACTTTGTTTATAAATCGGGTAGCTTATACAAATTTACCGAATCTCTTTAATCATTACCGTAACAACAATACAATTTAGTACCATAAATCTATGGGAGAACGTGATGGGCAGTTAATAGATTATTTAATCAAGTTAATTTATCACTGTTTGACTTAAGTTGCGATGATAAGCTTGTAAATAAATTATATCGCTTTATTGGGGTCACTTTACTTTCAGCTATGCGAAAAGTATACAGAGTTTACTTTTACGACGGGTCTAGCTCGGGCTAATTGTATCGTATACCCAAAGAGGCCCCTGATACAAACACATTATTTTCTCAGCTTTCTGGAAATCTTTCTTTCATTTAATTTTGTTTTTAAAAAAGTTCCGTCAAAAATTACATATAAAGTTCATCTCTTTCATGATTGCCAAAGTCACTGTACGCTAATAGCAATTTTACTTTTACGACGGCTCTAGCTCGGGCTAATTTATCGTATACCCAAAGAAGCACATGATATAGAAACTTCATTATTCTCAGCTTTCTGAAAACCTCACTTTCATTTAATTTCTTTTAAAACAAATTCCGTCAAAAATTGGATATACAATTCATCTATCTCGCACACACAACATTCATGAAATTGGTCTGCCGGAATTGCAAATTTTTAATTCTTTCCACTCTTATTCAATAAAATAAAGCTAAAAAAAAAGAAGCACAGCTGATTTCCTTTCAATTCATTACAATTAGCGTACAGTGACTTTGTCCTTGCATAACATTTAGCGTTAGCTGAACGTAAAGTGACCCCCAAAAATCGATATGATAAAGTATTAAATACAATTTTGTGTAAGCGAGGGCAATCATAAAAGAGATAAACTGTATAATAGTGTTTTATTTTATGTTTATGTATTCCTTTGTTTTTTTCCGCGGCCCCTGTTCCAGAAGTGTCTTAACGCATGTTAGATCCTATGCACCCGTACGAAACTAGACAAGTTAAAGTTACCACTAAATAACGAGTGTAATACAATCATATGTTGTGAAAGCATAATGTTACCCTATAATTTATAAATGTGTGTGAAAATTAAAAGTGGATGTATAAATTACGTTTTAACGTTAGAATTAACAAGTCTTAGCTCATACAACGAATGTTTTCTTTCTGTATACAGATACAACAAAAAAACAATATCCTTCCCTAAAAGCTGGGGGGGGGGGGATAATTGTACATGTCATCCCCCACCTTGTGAGGCGGGATGCATCCCCCTCACCCCCCCCCCCCCCCCCCCCGTTGTGTATGCCCCTGTTTGACGATATACGATTTTATGGAACCTGTTTTTGTTTTAAAGGTACCTGATTATAACGCCCACTATCCTGTTTCCTTTTAGGTGGTCAATATACACCAGCTGTTTGATGTAATTCACTTGTTTATAGCGGCCACATATCTATTTTCCCTTGGGTGGTGAGCATACGACCGATATTTTGGGACTTGTCTATGAAGGTCACCTGATTGTAGCGGCCAATTAGTTTTCTCTTATACACAGGTTTCGTCTAGTGAAACCGCTGTGGCTAAATATCCATAGAGCTATAATTACAGCCCTATGGAATCGTTCATACGGTATGCAGGCAGTGGCCACCACAGAGGTCAGTGTGGGCGATCGTTAGACCAAATGAGAATTAGACTAAATGGTCATTAGCCGAAATAGTGTTTAGACGAAATGGCATTAGACGAACTGCTTTTAGACAAAGTGGAAAATAGACCTATTGGTATTAGACGAAATGGTAATAGACCAAATGGTAATAGACTAAATGGATATTAGACCAAACGGTAATTAGACGAATTGCATATAGACCAAGTGAAGAGTAGCATAACGGAGAATTAGACGAACTGGTATTAGACGAAGTGATAATAGACGAAACGGGGACCAAAAAAAGTAGACGAAGTGACAATTGGCCCATTTGGTGATTAGACGAAACGGCAATTGCCTAAATGGGCATTAGACCTAGTGATGATTAGACCAAATGGGTTTAGCCGAAGTGGAGTTAGACGAACTGATAATTAGACCAAGTGGTATTAGACCAAAACCGCTGTTCTTCCAAACTTAAGAACAAATTACACGATAACCAAAAAAAAATGAAAATTTCGTTTTCATATTCCCACAGGCATGTATACAAACTAGGACGACGAAACAGGGTTTTCCTCAAAGTTAAAAAAGTGGGTTTAGCGCCGTTACATAGCTGGTCAACATGTTTTTGATATATCATCTACTTGTCTATTTCGTGTTTGTCTAACTTGTCATCGATTGTATTCGTATTATTTTCTTCAACTTAATAAAAGCCCGTTCCAGTTCGTGTATCCTTAGTGATTGCAGCAGCTGCTAGATCCTTCTGGAAAATGTTTTGTTATTCCTTGTGTCTAGTTGTTGAAATTGCGGTACGATTTTCGGAATGGCGAAACAGATATGAAAGAAAAATTGCCCGAACGGTATGTTTATTAGTTGACTGGTTGATATAATATGTTGACGGTTAAGGTTGTAGTTATTGTGGTTATGGTTATACCTAGGGATAACTAATGGTTATTAACGTTATGAAAATTAAAAAACCCCCATCTCTGCAGCATATGAAACAAAAATCTCTCCGCGGATATCAGCAACCGCAAGCTTACAGATTATTGGTATTGCGCCCTCTCTCTGCATAAGTCGGGCATGGCATACGCGTTGGTCGACATTCCCCTAAATATGCAGCTACAGATATGTAAGAAAAATTGCCCAAACGGTATGTTTATTAGTTGATATAATATGTTGACGGTTAAGGTTGTAGTTATTGGGGTTATGGATATACCTCGGGATAACTAATGGTTATTAACGTTATAAGGGGAGGGCCAATTTCGAAAAAAGTGACTTTAGGTTGCCAGATCTCCACAACAAGTTTAAACCGATTCTAATTGCAAGTATTTTTAATAAGGCAACATAATTCAGAGGTCTACCTCAACATTTTTGTTGCGAACATCTCCAATTCCAAGATGGCGTCCAAAAAGGCAGCCGTTTTGTATTGCTATAGATAATTGGCGAGATTTCCCAAACGACACCTTATATCAAGATTATTCTGCAATCATATTAAAGACAATTAGATTTCCTATAACCTGATACCAAACACCGTGAGGTTCAGGATATGTATCACGGTCATTTTTAGCCCCAAACTCAAATTGTATGAATTTTTCCCCAAAATATGAAATTATTGATTTACATAATTACATATAAATCGATAATTGTATTAGCATTCAATCGAATACTTTTCAAAAACCTGTCCAATGATATCGACAATACACCCTGAAAATGTCAAGTGTATACCGTATCTGAACAACAAGTTATAGTACTTTGAAGTCAGCATTAGCTATCCACAAAATGGGTAGTTTTGCATGATTTCTCATGCTATACAGGGTGTCTCAAAAATGTGTAATCTTAATAAGAGGATTTGTATACCAAATGATTGCGTCAATCTCGGGACACCTTCAGTTCCAGTTATGAACAAAATAATACAAAAAGAAACACAATTTCTTGTAATATGATGAATATTTCACCATCATTATGTATAGTCCGCGTAGATGTTGTGTCTGTCCTGTATTTGTTTAACTGCATTTATCATAAATCAAACGCTAAAAATGAACTTAATTCCACTCCACATGAAGCATTCCAGTCAGCTGCATACTGACGCGCATGCCATGCATATTGCGAATTCGAATCATACTGGGTGTCCATGATGTGTTTAAAACAGTATAAAGATCATGCTCATTATCTTTAATAAGTGTCTTACTGAAGGACTGAAGTACACAATATTCGGGACATACTGTAATATGTGCAGAGCGTATCTAGCTTCGAACACCATCTTGATCGCGAGGAACGCACCCTTCATGCCCCTGATATCTTATTACATGTACCTGGAGACCATAAAGGTCTATACAATTTGTCTGACTCAGTATTAAAACAAAACAATCTCAATTGCTAAACTAATATGCACAACACCGAAAAGCCTCAGCAAGCCGAATGTTTATTTTTTGCACTACACTGTACTCGTGTAACCATGGTAACAACAGCCGATTATGGACAAAGATATACCAAATCAACAAATATTTACTTTAAAAACTTAAAAATAGCAGCTATAGAGTGTTATTTTACATGTGATTTGTTTTCCTCCATGTTCACGCGAAAATTAGTGTGCATAATGCGGCTTGTAGTAGCCAAATATATAATTTATTATATTTCTATTGTTGTTGTTACTACGGTTACAAATGTACATGGTGGTACAAAAAGTTACCCTAAGATAAACCTAATAGCCTATTCAAAGTGTTTTCCGAACCCTGAAAAAGTCTAGCTAACAGTGGTGTTCCGAATAATAATCATGTTAAAAACATAATTATCAAGATATGGTCGATCCAACTGTAAATGACGAGCGCCTCCCATTCGAATATTGCACTATGCACTTTGCATGATGGATTTATTATTGCAGTGAAATTACCGATACACTATTTTCGTGTACTATTGCAAACCGATGGCGGCATATTTATGACATAAAAGAAGAAAACTGAAGGTTTTGCTAAAAAATGGTATCAACAATATGTCATTATTTAGGAGAAATTCTTGAATAAAGTCCGTAAACAAGAATTACATTCATTGGGGCACCCTGTATAGTGTTCGAAAGCGTACAAATTGGCTGTATTTGCCGATATCAAATGCTGAGTTCCAAGAACTATAACTTTTTGTTCAGATACAATATACACTTGAAATTTTTAGAGAGTATTGTTAATATAATTGGACAGTTTTTCGAAAAGTATTAATTCAACTGCTAATGCAATTATTGATATATGCCGAATTATGTAAATCAATAATTTCATATTTTTGGGGAAAATGCCTAAAATTTGAGTTTGGGGCTAAAAATGACCGTGTTACATATTCTGAAACCCATTGTGTTTGGTATCAGATTATAGGAAATGTAATTGTCTTTAATATGACTGCAAAATCATGCCTATTCCAGGTGTTGTTTGTGAAATATTGCCAATAATCTATAGCAAGTCAAAACGACTACTTTTTTGGACGCCATCTTGGATTTTAAGGTGTTCGCAACAAAAATTTTGAGGTAGACCCCGAATTAATTTGTCTCACTAAAAATACTTGCAAATAAAATTGGTTTAAACTTGTTGTGGAGATCTGGCAACCTAAGTCCTTAAGGAAGCCACTTTTTCGATGTTGGCCCTCCCCTTATTATGCAAAAATAAAAACCCTCATCTCTGCAGCATATAAAACAAAAATCGCTCCGCGGATATCAGCAACCGCAAGCTTACAGATTATTGGTATTGCGCCCTCTCTCTGCATCAGTCGGGCATGGCATACGCGTTGGTATCTAGACATTCCCCTAAATATGCAGCTACTTAATATAGTTTAGAAATCATAACATTCCTGACAGAAAGCCTAAAACGTAGGAGTTTGATAGAAATATTATGTCCCTTTTCACAGGGAGAGGGGGTGCATTTGGGGGTAACAGTGCAATCAAATCCGATGTTGCCAAGGGTCCTTTGTAGCCCCTAGCCATACAGACCTGGACACGATCTACTGTGACATAACACAATCCATGCAATATTGGTGTCCATAATCCTAACAACTATGTGTAAAGTCAAATTGGGTAACCCTAGGTAACCATTTTGATATAAAATTGTGTTTTACAATCATACCAATATAACACAAATATCCACTCTGAGTATTAAAGTAAAATGTCCAACCTATAAAGTAGGTTTGCATGACCTATGCGGTCGTGTCAACAGGATTCGGTCCCATTGTGTTACACAATAGGGTCGCCGATCAGGAAATTCGGTACTCCATTTCCAAAAGCAAATTATTTCCTCCAATAACGAAACAGCAAAAAAACAACCTATGTAAAGGGAAAGTGCATACAACATTATTCGGTAACCTACCACTCGTTCTACACACATTTAGCGTGTACTGCATTTTCGTCTTACCGGAAAAATCGGAATTCACGGGATGACAGGGGTGAACATTACTTTAGGGATTACTCGTTGTGTAAAGGTCCGACTGATTGGGAGATAGAGGGAAGAAACATAACTGTCAGTGACCCTTCCACTTCCCCGTAGCTAGGCCACCATGAAAATAACAGTTTAATGGGTTATGATTATGGTTATGAGTTGCGATGAGTTGAGTAGGCTTATGGTTAATGTTAGTTTGGGAAATCGGATTTTTGTAAATTAAATTGATTTTTTAGAAGTTTAGCTTGCATGGTAGTAGACCAATTAGAAATAATTATAGAATAAACAAATGGGTGTAGACCGTCACTTGTATGACAAGCAACTAGAAATTATAAGGAGACTCAGAATTGTGTGGTGCTCTCAAAACATGTTTCTCCACTCTTTGCACCGCTCAACTTTGATATCGGGTATAGAGTTAATTTTTCATAGCGCACCTTTTAGATGAGCATTCATGAAAACAACTAATTGCGTATGGCCTAGTCCCATACATAGCGCATCTTCTTCCGTTCCTATCGTTTGACATCCGGAAGGTACTAGCAGAATACTGGCAGAAAAACTAAATGGTGCGGACACAGTTCGGAATGGACTAGTAGGATACTTTTGATTCGGCTCCATTTGGTTTGAAACGAAATGTCGTGGAACTTCAAGATGGAACTTCAATAGTTAACTGACCATTTCGCCACATTTTATTTTGATAGCTAGGAAGCGGAAGGATAGGAGTAGGATATTAGTTATATGATCATGGTTAGTATGTGGTGAAGATGTACAGAATTGGCAGTCACTGTGGCCTTTGCAAATTTACAAAAGGGACCAGTTATACTAAGACTTTTATTTTGAAAAAGAATTCGACTAATTTGTTTCACCATCTTTTTATTTGATGGAAAGTTGTATTTTGGAATGATCGGTATTTTGAAGATTTGTAATAGTGTTGACATTTTATAGCATTCGATAATGTTGATGACATGTTTGATGACACAAATTAACCCGTTTCCCTACTAGATCTTACAATCCACAAAGCGTTAATACAGGTCCCATGAGATTATCGTAGGCAATTGGTTAAATAGTACAAGTGAAAATGATAGAAGTCAGTTGATGTATAAATAATTCATAAACAGGAGTTTGGTTATCATACAGCCGGCGATATTATTTTAATTTCGTTGAATAATTTATCATATAAGATTCAACGGCAATATTTTCCCCTGCCATCGTTTTGCTATGATTCCACCAAAAAGTTGTGTTTGTTTATTTGTTTGTTTGTAAGTCTGCATTATGAATTTTCTAGAAATAAAACGTGACGTTGTTTTGAATACCTCTTGTGTTGTTTTCCGTAACAAAAATCAGTCAAAGAAAAACGCCCATGGAGCGATTTCCATCAAACTTTACTTAACTCTAATAATTCGATTAATTGGTGCGTTTAAAGGGATAGTTGAGTTTTGGAAGAGAGGGCGCTACACAAAATAATTTTTGTGTGAGATAATTAAAAAATGAGTGTCAAATTTGAACAACATACCATTTTAATGGCCGAATCAACATTGTTTTGATATATCATCTACTTGTCTATTTCATGTTTGTCTAACTTGTCATCGATTGTATTCGTATTGTTTTCATCAACTTAATAAAAGCCCGTTCCAGTTCGTGTATCCTTAGTGATTGCAGCAGCTGCTAGATCCTTCTGGAAAATGTTTTGTTATTCCTTGTGTCTAGTTGTTGAAATTGCGGTACGATTTTCGGAATGGCGAAACAGATATGTAAGAAAAATTGCCCAAACGGTATGTTTATTAGTTGATATAATATGTTGACGGTTAAGGTTGTAGTTATTGTGGTTATGGTTATACCTAGGGATAACTAATGGTTATGAAAATAAAAAAAACTCATCTCTGCAGCATATAAAACAAAAATCGCTCCGCGGATATCAGCAACCGCAAGCTTACAGATTATTGGTATTGCGCCCTCTCTCTGCATCAGTCGGGCATACGCGTTGGTATCTAGACATTCCCCTAAATATGCAGCTACTTAATATAGTTTAGAAATCATAACATTCCTGACAGAAAGCCTCAAACGTAGGAGTTTGATGGCAATATTATGTCCTTTTTCACAGGGAGAGGGGATGCATTTGGGGGTAACAGTGCAATCAAATCCGACGTTGCCAAGGGTCCTTTGTAGCCCCTAGCCATACAGACCTGGACACGATCTACTGTGACATAACACAATCCATGCAATATTGGTGTCCATAATCCTAACAACTATGTGTAAAGTCAAATTGGGTAACCCTAGGTAACCATTTTGATATAAAATTGTGTTTTACAATCATACCAATATAACACAAATATCCACTCTGAGTATTAAAGTAAAATGTCCCACCTATAAAGTAGGTTTGCATGACCTATGCGGTCGTGTCAACAGGATTCGGTCCCATTGTGTTACACAATAGGGTCGCCGATCAGGAAATTCGGTACTCCATTTCCAAAAGCAAATTATTTCCTCCAATAACGAAACAGCAAAAAAACAACCTATGTAAAGGGTAAGTGCATACAACATTATTCGGTAACCTACCACTCGTTCTACACACATTTAGCGTGTACTGCATTTTCGTCTTACCGGAAAAATCGGAATTCACGGGATGACGGGGGTGAACATTACTTTAGGGATTACTCGTTGTGTAAAGGTCCGACTGATTGGGAGATAGTGGGAAGAAACATAACTGTCAGTGACCCTTCCACTTCCCCGTAGCTAGGCCACCATGAAAATAACAGTTTAATGGGTTATGATTATGGTTATGAGTTGCGATGAGTTGAGTAGGCTTATGGTTAATGTTAGTTTGGGAAATCGGATTTTTGTAAATTAAATTGATTTTTGAGAAGTTTAGCTTGCATGGTAGTAGACCAATTAGAAATAATTATAGAATAAACAAATGGGTGTAGACCGTCACTTGTATGACAAGCAACTAGAAATAATAAGGAGACTCAGAATTGTGTGTTGCTCTCAAAACATGTTTCTCCACTCTTTGCAGCGCTCAACTTTGATATCGGGTATAGAGTTAATTTTTTTATAGCGCACCTTTTAGATGAGCATTCATGAAAACAACTAATTGCGTATGGCCTAGTCCCATACATAGCGCATCTTCTTCCGTTCCTATCGTTTGACATCCGGAAGGTACTAGCAGAATACTGGCAGCAAAACTAAATGGTGCGGACACAGATCGGAATGGACTAGAAGGATACTTTTGATTCGGCTCCGTTTGGTTTGAAACGAAATGTCGTGGAACTTCAAGATGGAACTTCAATAGTTAACTGACCATTTCGCCACATTTTATTTTGATAGCTAGGAAGCGGAAGGATATACTCTATAGTAAAAGTAGGATATTAGTTATATGATCATGGTTAGTATGTGGTGAAGATGTACATCATTGGCAGTCACTGTGGCCTTTGCAAATTTACAAAAGGGACCGGTTATACTAAGACTTTTATTTTTAAAAAAATTCGACAAATTTGTTTCAACATCTTTTTTTTTCATGGAAAGATGTATTTTGGAATGATCGGTATTTTGAAGATTTGTAATAGTGTTGACATTTTATAGCATTCGATAAATGTTGATGACATGTTTGATGACACGAATTAACCCGTTTCCCTACTAGATCTTACCATCCACAAAGAGTTAATACAGGTCCCATCAGATTATCGTAGGCAATTGGTTAAGTAGTACAAGTGAAAATGATAGAAGTCAGTTGATGTATAAATAATTCATAAACAGGAGTTTGGTTATCATACAGCCGGCAATATTATTTTAATTTCGTTGAATAATTTATCATATAAGATTCAACGGCAATATTTTCCCCTGCCATCGTTTTGCTATGATTCCACCAAAAAGTTGTGTTTGTTTATTTGTTTGTTTGTAAGTCTGCATTATGAATTTTCTAGAAATAAAACGTGACGTTGTTTTGAATACCTCTTGTGTTGTTTTCCGTAACAAAAATCAGTCAAAGAAAAACGCCCATGGAGCGATTTCCATCAAACTTTACTTAACTCTAATAATTCGATTAATTGGTGCGTTTAAAGGGATAGTTGAGTTTTGGAAGAGAGGGCGCTACACAAAATAATTTTTGTGTGAGATAATTAAAAAATGAGTGTCAAATTTGAAACAACATACCATTTTAATGGCCGAATCAACATTGTTTTGATATATCATCTACTTGTCTATTTCGTGTTTGTCTAACTTGTCATCGATTGTATTCGTATTATTTTCTTCAACTTAATAAAAGCCCGTTCCAGTTCGTGTATCCTTAGTGATTGCAGCAGCTGCTAGATCCTTCTGGAAAATGTTTTGTTATTCCTTGTGTCTAGTTGTTGAAATTGCGGTACGATTTTCGGAATGGCGAAACAGATATGTAAGAAAAATTGCCCAAACGGTATGTTTATTAGTTGACTGGTTGATATAATATGTTGACGGTTAAGGTTGTAGTTATTGTGCTTATGGTTATACCTAGGGATAACTAATGGTTATTAACGTTATGAAAATTAAAAAACCCTCATCTCTGCAGCATATGAAACAAAAATCTCTCCGCGGATATCAGCAACCGCAAGCTTACAGATTATTGGTATTGCGCCCTCTCTCTGTATCAGTCGGGCATGGCATACGCGTTGGTCGACATTCCCCTAAATATGCAGCTACAGATATGTAAGAAAAATTGCCCAAACGGTATGTTTATTAGTTGATATAATATGTTGACGGTTAAGGTTGTAGTTATTGTGGTTATGGATATACCTCGGGATAACTAATGGTTATTAACGTTATGAAAAAATAAAAACCCTCATCTCTGCAGCATATTAAACAAAAATCGCTCCGCAGATATCAGTAACCGCAAGCTTACAGATTATTGGTATTGCGCCCTCTCTCTGCATCAGTCGGGCATGGCATACGCGTTGGTATCTAGACATTCCTCTAAATATGCAGCTACTTAATATAGTTTAGAAATCATAACATTCCTGACAGAAAGCCTAAAACGTAGGAGTTTGATGGCAATATTATGTCCCTTTTCACAGGGAGAGGGGGTGCATTTGGGGGTAACAGTGCAATCAAATCCGATGTTGCCAAGGGTCCTTTGTAGCCCCTAGCCATACAGACCTGGACACGATCTACTGTGACATAACACAATCCATGCAATATTGGTGTCCATAATCCTAACAACTATGTGTAAAGTCAAATTGGGTAACCCTAGGTAACCATTTTGATATAAAATTGTGTTTTACAATCATACCAATATAACACAAATATCCACTCTGAGTATTAAAGTAAAATGTCCAACCTATAAAGTAGGTTTGCATGACCTATGCGGTCGTGTCAACAGGAGTCGGTCCCATTGTGTTACACAATAGGGTCGCCGATCAGGAAATTCGGTACTCCATTTCCAAAAGCAAATTATTTCCTCCAATTACGAAACAGCAAAAAAACAACCTATGTAAAGGGAAAGTGCATACAACATTATTCGGTAACCTACCACTCGTTCTACACACATTTAGCGTGTACTGCATTTTCGTCTTACCGGAAAAATCGGAATTCACGGGATGACAGGGGTGAACATTACTTTAGGGATTACTCGTTGTGTAAAGGTCCGACTGATTGGGAGATAGAGGGAAGAAACATAACTGTCAGTGACCCTTCCACTTCCCCGTAGCTAGGCCACCATGAAAATAACAGTTTAATGGGTTATGATTATGGTTATGAGTTGCGATGAGTTGAGTAGGCTTATGGTTAATGTTAGTTTGGGAAATCGGATTTTTGTAAATTAAATTGATTTTTTAGAAGTTTAGCTTGCATGGTAGTAGACCAATTAGAAATAATTATAGAATAAACAAATGGGTGTAGACCGTCACTTGTATGACAAGCAACTAGAAATTATAAGGAGACTCAGAATTGTGTGGTGCTCTCAAAACATGTTTCTCCACTCTTTGCACCGCTCAACTTTGATATCGGGTATAGAGTTAATTTTTCATAGCGCACCTTTTAGATGAGCATTCATGAAAACAACTAATTGCGTATGGCCTAGTCCCATACATAGCGCATCTTCTTCCGTTCCTATCGTTTGACATCCGGAAGGTACTAGCAGAATACTGGCAGAAAAACTAAATGGTGCGGACACAGTTCGGAATGGACTAGTAGGATACTTTTGATTCGGCTCCATTTGGTTTGAAACGAAATGTCGTGGAACTTCAAGATGGAACTTCAATAGTTAACTGACCATTTCGCCACATTTTATTTTGATAGCTAGGAAGCGGAAGGATAGGAGTAGGATATTAGTTATATGATCATGGTTAGTATGTGGTGAAGATGTACAGCATTGGCAGTCACTGTGGCCTTTGCAAATTTACAAAAGGGACCAGTTATACTAAGACTTTTATTTATTTTTTTTATCGACTAATTTGTTTCAACATCTTTTTATTTCATGGAAAGTTGTATTTTAGAATGATCGGTATTTTGAAGATTTGTAATAGTGTTGACATTTTATAGCATTCGATAAATGTTGATGACATGTTTGATGACACGAATTAACCCGTTTCCCTACTAGATCTTACCATCCACAAAGAGTTAATACAGGTCCCATCAGATTATCGTAGGCAATTGGTTAAGTAGTACAAGTGAAAATGATAGAAGTCAGTTGATGTATAAATAATTCATAAACAGGAGTTTGGTTATCATACAGCCGGCAATATTGTTTTAATTTCGTTGAATAATTTATCATATAAGATTCAACGGCAATATTTTCCCCTGCCATCGTTTTGCTATGATTCCACCAAAAAGTTGTGTTTGTTTATTTGTTTGTTTGTAAGTCTGCATTATGAATTTTCTAGAAATAAAACGTGACGTTGTTTTGAATACCTCTTGTGTTGTTTTCCGTAACAAAAATCAGTCAAAGAAAAACGCCCATGGAGCGATTTCCATCAAACTTTACTTAACTCTAATAATTCGATTAATTGGTGCGTTTAAAGGGATAGTTGAGTTTTGGAAGAGAGGGCGCTACACAAAATAATTTTTGTGTGAGATAATTAAAAAATGAGTGTCAAATTTGAAACAACATACCATTTTAATGGCCGAATCAACATTGTTTTGATATATCATCTACTTGTCTATTTCGTGTTTGTCTAACTTGTCATCGATTGTATTCGTATTATTTTCTTCAACTTAATAAAAGCCCGTTCCAGTTCGTGTATCCTTAGTGATTGCAGCAGCTGCTAGATCCTTCTGGAAAATGTTTTGTTATTCCTTGTGTCTAGTTGTTGAAATTGCGGTACGATTTTCGGAATGGCGAAACAGATATGTAAGAAAAATTGCCCAAACGGTATGTTTATTAGTTGACTGGTTGATATAATATGTTGACGGTTAAGGTTGTAGTTATTGTGCTTATGGTTATACCTAGGGATAACTAATGGTTATTAACGTTATGAAAATTAAAAAACCCTCATCTCTGCAGCATATGAAACAAAAATCTCTCCGCGGATATCAGCAACCGCAAGCTTACAGATTATTGGTATTGCGCCCTCTCTCTGTATCAGTCGGGCATGGCATACGCGTTGGTCGACATTCCCCTAAATATGCAGCTACAGATATGTAAGAAAAATTGCCCAAACGGTATGTTTATTAGTTGATATAATATGTTGACGGTTAAGGTTGTAGTTATTGTGGTTATGGATATACCTCGGGATAACTAATGGTTATTAACGTTATGAAAAAATAAAAACCCTCATCTCTGCAGCATATAAAACAAAAATCGCTCCGCGGATATCAGTAACCGCAAGCTTACAGATTATTGGTATTGCGCCCTCTCTCTGCATCAGTCGGGCATGGCATACGCGTTGGTATCTAGACATTCCTCTAAATATGCAGCTACTTAATATAGTTTAGAAATCATAACATTCCTGACAGAAAGCCTAAAACGTAGGAGTTTGATGGCAATATTATGTCCCTTTTCACAGGGAGAGGGGGTGCATTTGGGGGTAACAGTGCAATCAAATCCGATGTTGCCAAGGGTCCTTTGTAGCCCCTAGCCATACAGACCTGGACACGATCTACTGTGACATAACACAATCCATGCAATATTGGTGTCCATAATCCTAACAACTATGTGTAAAGTCAAATTGGGTAACCCTAGGTAACCATTTTGATATAAAATTGTGTTTTACAATCATACCAATATAACACAAATATCCACTCTGAGTATTAAAGTAAAATGTCCAACCTATAAAGTAGGTTTGCATGACCTATGCGGTCGTGTCAACAGGATTCGGTCCCATTGTGTTACACAATAGGGTCGCCGATCAGGAAATTCGGTACTCCATTTCCAAAAGCAAATTATTTCCTCCAATAACGAAACAGCAAAAAAACAACCTATGTAAAGGGAAAGTGCATACAACATTATTCGGTAACCTACCACTCGTTCTACACACATTTAGCGTGTACTGCATTTTCGTCTTACCGGAAAAATCGGAATTCACGGGATGACAGGGGTGAACATTACTTTAGGGATTACTCGTTGTGTAAAGGTCCGACTGATTGGGAGATAGAGGGAAGAAACATAACTGTCAGTGACCCTTCCACTTCCCCGTAGCTAGGCCACCATGAAAATAACAGTTTAATGGGTTATGATTATGGTTATGAGTTGCGATGAGTTGAGTAGGCTTATGGTTAATGTTAGTTTGGGAAATCGGATTTTTGTAAATTAAATTGATTTTTTAGAAGTTTAGCTTGCATGGTAGTAGACCAATTAGAAATAATTATAGAATAAACAAATGGGTGTAGACCGTCACTTGTATGACAAGCAACTAGAAATTATAAGGAGACTCAGAATTGTGTGGTGCTCTCAAAACATGTTTCTCCACTCTTTGCACCGCTCAACTTTGATATCGGGTATAGAGTTAATTTTTCATAGCGCACCTTTTAGATGAGCATTCATGAAAACAACTAATTGCGTATGGCCTAGTCCCATACATAGCGCATCTTCTTCCGTTCCTATAGTTTGACATCCGGAAGGTACTAGCAGAATACTGGCAGAAAAACTAAATGGTGCGGACACAGTTCGGAATGGACTAGTAGGATACTTTTGATTCGGCTCCATTTGGTTTGAAACGAAATGTCGTGGAACTTCAAGATGGAACTTCAATAGTTAACTGACCATTTCGCCACATTTTATTTTGATAGCTAGGAAGCGGAAGGATAGGAGTAGGATATTAGTTATATGATCATGGTTAGTATGTGGTGAAGATGTACAGAATTGGCAGTCACTGTGGCCTTTGCAAATTTACAAAAGGGACCAGTTATACTAAGACTTTTATTTTGAAAAAGAATTCGACTAATTTGTTTCACCATCTTTTTATTTGATGGAAAGTTGTATTTTGGAATGATCGGTATTTTGAAGATTTGTAATAGTGTTGACATTTTATAGCATTCGATAATGTTGATGACATGTTTGATGACACAAATTAACCCGTTTCCCTACTAGATCTTACAATCCACAAAGCGTTAATACAGGTCCCATGAGATTATCGTAGGCAATTGGTTAAATAGTACAAGTGAAAATGATAGAAGTCAGTTGATGTATAAATAATTCATAAACAGGAGTTTGGTTATCATACAGCCGGCGATATTATTTTAATTTCGTTGAATAATTTATCATATAAGATTCAACGGCAATATTTTCCCCTGCCATCGTTTTGCTATGATTCCACCAAAAAGTTGTGTTTGTTTATTTGTTTGTTTGTAAGTCTGCATTATGAATTTTCTAGAAATAAAACGTGACGTTGTTTTGAATACCTCTTGTGTTGTTTTCCGTAACAAAAATCAGTCAAAGAAAAACGCCCATGGAGCGATTTCCATCAAACTTTACTTAACTCTAATAATTCGATTAATTGGTGCGTTTAAAGGGATAGTTGAGTTTTGGAAGAGAGGGCGCTACACAAAATAATTTTTGTGTGAGATAATTAAAAAATGAGTGTCAAATTTGAACAACATACCATTTTAATGGCCGAATCAACATTGTTTTGATATATCATCTACTTGTCTATTTCATGTTTGTCTAACTTGTCATCGATTGTATTCGTATTGTTTTCATCAACTTAATAAAAGCCCGTTCCAGTTCGTGTATCCTTAGTGATTGCAGCAGCTGCTAGATCCTTCTGGAAAATGTTTTGTTATTCCTTGTGTCTAGTTGTTGAAATTGCGGTACGATTTTCGGAATGGCGAAACAGATATGTAAGAAAAATTGCCCAAACGGTATGTTTATTAGTTGATATAATATGTTGACGGTTAAGGTTGTAGTTATTGTGGTTATGGTTATACCTAGGGATAACTAATGGTTATGAAAATAAAAAAAACTCATCTCTGCAGCATATAAAACAAAAATCGCTCCGCGGATATCAGCAACCGCAAGCTTACAGATTATTGGTATTGCGCCCTCTCTCTGCATCAGTCGGGCATACGCGTTGGTATCTAGACATTCCCCTAAATATGCAGCTACTTAATATAGTTTAGAAATCATAACATTCCTGACAGAAAGCCTCAAACGTAGGAGTTTGATGGCAATATTATGTCCTTTTTCACAGGGAGAGGGGATGCATTTGGGGGTAACAGTGCAATCAAATCCGACGTTGCCAAGGGTCCTTTGTAGCCCCTAGCCATACAGACCTGGACACGATCTACTGTGACATAACACAATCCATGCAATATTGGTGTCCATAATCCTAACAACTATGTGTAAAGTCAAATTGGGTAACCCTAGGTAACCATTTTGATATAAAATTGTGTTTTACAATCATACCAATATAACACAAATATCCACTCTGAGTATTAAAGTAAAATGTCCCACCTATAAAGTAGGTTTGCATGACCTATGCGGTCGTGTCAACAGGATTCGGTCCCATTGTGTTACACAATAGGGTCGCCGATCAGGAAATTCGGTACTCCATTTCCAAAAGCAAATTATTTCCTCCAATAACGAAACAGCAAAAAAACAACCTATGTAAAGGGTAAGTGCATACAACATTATTCGGTAACCTACCACTCGTTCTACACACATTTAGCGTGTACTGCATTTTCGTCTTACCGGAAAAATCGGAATTCACGGGATGACGGGGGTGAACATTACTTTAGGGATTACTCGTTGTGTAAAGGTCCGACTGATTGGGAGATAGTGGGAAGAAACATAACTGTCAGTGACCCTTCCACTTCCCCGTAGCTAGGCCACCATGAAAATAACAGTTTAATGGGTTATGATTATGGTTATGAGTTGCGATGAGTTGAGTAGGCTTATGGTTAATGTTAGTTTGGGAAATCGGATTTTTGTAAATTAAATTGATTTTTGAGAAGTTTAGCTTGCATGGTAGTAGACCAATTAGAAATAATTATAGAATAAACAAATGGGTGTAGACCGTCACTTGTATGACAAGCAACTAGAAATAATAAGGAGACTCAGAATTGTGTGTTGCTCTCAAAACATGTTTCTCCACTCTTTGCAGCGCTCAACTTTGATATCGGGTATAGAGTTAATTTTTTTATAGCGCACCTTTTAGATGAGCATTCATGAAAACAACTAATTGCGTATGGCCTAGTCCCATACATAGCGCATCTTCTTCCGTTCCTATCGTTTGACATCCGGAAGGTACTAGCAGAATACTGGCAGCAAAACTAAATGGTGCGGACACAGATCGGAATGGACTAGAAGGATACTTTTGATTCGGCTCCGTTTGGTTTGAAACGAAATGTCGTGGAACTTCAAGATGGAACTTCAATAGTTAACTGACCATTTCGCCACATTTTATTTTGATAGCTAGGAAGCGGAAGGATATACTCTATAGTAAAAGTAGGATATTAGTTATATGATCATGGTTAGTATGTGGTGAAGATGTACATCATTGGCAGTCACTGTGGCCTTTGCAAATTTACAAAAGGGACCGGTTATACTAAGACTTTTATTTTTAAAAAAATTCGACAAATTTGTTTCAACATCTTTTTTTTTCATGGAAAGATGTATTTTGGAATGATCGGTATTTTGAAGATTTGTAATAGTGTTGACATTTTATAGCATTCGATAAATGTTGATGACATGTTTGATGACACGAATTAACCCGTTTCCCTACTAGATCTTACCATCCACAAAGAGTTAATACAGGTCCCATCAGATTATCGTAGGCAATTGGTTAAGTAGTACAAGTGAAAATGATAGAAGTCAGTTGATGTATAAATAATTCATAAACAGGAGTTTGGTTATCATACAGCCGGCAATATTATTTTAATTTCGTTGAATAATTTATCATATAAGATTCAACGGCAATATTTTCCCCTGCCATCGTTTTGCTATGATTCCACCAAAAAGTTGTGTTTGTTTATTTGTTTGTTTGTAAGTCTGCATTATGAATTTTCTAGAAATAAAACGTGACGTTGTTTTGAATACCTCTTGTGTTGTTTTCCGTAACAAAAATCAGTCAAAGAAAAACGCCCATGGAGCGATTTCCATCAAACTTTACTTAACTCTAATAATTCGATTAATTGGTGCGTTTAAAGGGATAGTTGAGTTTTGGAAGAGAGGGCGCTACACAAAATAATTTTTGTGTGAGATAATTAAAAAATGAGTGTCAAATTTGAAACAACATACCATTTTAATGGCCGAATCAACATTGTTTTGATATATCATCTACTTGTCTATTTCATGTTTGTCTAACTTGTCATCGATTGTATTCGTATTATTTTCTTCAACTTAATAAAAGCCCGTTCCAGTTCGTGTATCCTTAGTGATTGCAGCAGCTGCTAGATCCTTCTGGAAAATGTTTTGTTATTCCTTGTGTCTAGTTGTTGAAATTGCGGTACGATTTTCGGAATGGCGAAACAGATATGTAAGAAAAATTGCCCAAACGGTATGTTTATTAGTTGACTGGTTGATATAATATGTTGACGGTTAAGGTTGTAGTTATTGTGCTTATGGTTATACCTAGGGATAACTAATGGTTATTAACGTTATGAAAATTAAAAAACCCTCATCTCTGCAGCATATGAAACAAAAATCTCTCCGCGGATATCAGCAACCGCAAGCTTACAGATTATTGGTATTGCGCCCTCTCTCTGTATCAGTCGGGCATGGCATACGCGTTGGTCGACATTCCCCTAAATATGCAGCTACAGATATGTAAGAAAAATTGCCCAAACGGTATGTTTATTAGTTGATATAATATGTTGACGGTTAAGGTTGTAGTTATTGTGGTTATGGATATACCTCGGGATAACTAATGGTTATTAACGTTATGAAAAAATAAAAACCCTCATCTCTGCAGCATATTAAACAAAAATCGCTCCGCGGATATCAGTAACCGCAAGCTTACAGATTATTGGTATTGCGCCCTCTCTCTGCATCAGTCGGGCATGGCATACGCGTTGGTATCTAGACATTCCTCTAAATATGCAGCTACTTAATATAGTTTAGAAATCATAACATTCCTGACAGAAAGCCTAAAACGTAGGAGTTTGATGGCAATATTATGTCCCTTTTCACAGGGAGAGGGGGTGCATTTGGGGGTAACAGTGCAATCAAATCCGATGTTGCCAAGGGTCCTTTGTAGCCCCTAGCCATACAGACCTGGACACGATCTACTGTGACATAACACAATCCATGCAATATTGGTGTCCATAATCCTAACAACTATGTGTAAAGTCAAATTGGGTAACCCTAGGTAACCATTTTGATATAAAATTGTGTTTTACAATCATACCAATATAACACAAATATCCACTCTGAGTATTAAAGTAAAATGTCCAACCTATAAAGTAGGTTTGCATGACCTATGCGGTCGTGTCAACAGGAGTCGGTCCCATTGTGTTACACAATAGGGTCGCCGATCAGGAAATTCGGTACTCCATTTCCAAAAGCAAATTATTTCCTCCAATTACGAAACAGCAAAAAAACAACCTATGTAAAGGGAAAGTGCATACAACATTATTCGGTAACCTACCACTCGTTCTACACACATTTAGCGTGTACTGCATTTTCGTCTTACCGGAAAAATCGGAATTCACGGGATGACAGGGGTGAACATTACTTTAGGGATTACTCGTTGTGTAAAGGTCCGACTGATTGGGAGATAGAGGGAAGAAACATAACTGTCAGTGACCCTTCCACTTCCCCGTAGCTAGGCCACCATGAAAATAACAGTTTAATGGGTTATGATTATGGTTATGAGTTGCGATGAGTTGAGTAGGCTTATGGTTAATGTTAGTTTGGGAAATCGGATTTTTGTAAATTAAATTGATTTTTTAGAAGTTTAGCTTGCATGGTAGTAGACCAATTAGAAATAATTATAGAATAAACAAATGGGTGTAGACCGTCACTTGTATGACAAGCAACTAGAAATTATAAGGAGACTCAGAATTGTGTGGTGCTCTCAAAACATGTTTCTCCACTCTTTGCACCGCTCAACTTTGATATCGGGTATAGAGTTAATTTTTCATAGCGCACCTTTTAGATGAGCATTCATGAAAACAACTAATTGCGTATGGCCTAGTCCCATACATAGCGCATCTTCTTCCGTTCCTATCGTTTGACATCCGGAAGGTACTAGCAGAATACTGGCAGAAAAACTAAATGGTGCGGACACAGTTCGGAATGGACTAGTAGGATACTTTTGATTCGGCTCCATTTGGTTTGAAACGAAATGTCGTGGAACTTCAAGATGGAACTTCAATAGTTAACTGACCATTTCGCCACATTTCATTTTGATAGCTAGGAAGCGGAAGGATAGGAGTAGGATATTAGTTATATGATCATGGTTAGTATGTGGTGAAGATGTACAGCATTGGCAGTCACTGTGGCCTTTGCAAATTTACAAAAGGGACCAGTTATACTAAGACTTTTATTATTTTTTTTTATCGACTAATTTGTTTCAACATCTTTTTATTTCATGGAAAGTTGTATTTTAGAATGATCGGTATTTTGAAGATTTGTAATAGTGTTGACATTTTATAGCATTCGATAAATGTTGATGACATGTTTGATGACACGAATTAACCCGTTTCCCTACTAGATCTTACCATCCACAAAGAGTTAATACAGGTCCCATCAGATTATCGTAGGCAATTGGTTAAGTAGTACAAGTGAAAATGATAGAAGTCAGTTGATGTATAAATAATTCATAAACAGGAGTTTGGTTATCATACAGCCGGCAATATTGTTTTAATTTCGTTGAATAATTTATCATATAAGATTCAACGGCAATATTTTCCCCTGCCATCGTTTTGCTATGATTCCACCAAAAAGTTGTGTTTGTTTATTTGTTTGTTTGTAAGTCTGCATTATGAATTTTCTAGAAATAAAACGTGACGTTGTTTTGAATACCTCTTGTGTTGTTTTCCGTAACAAAAATCAGTCAAAGAAAAACGCCCATGGAGCGATTTCCATCAAACTTTACTTAACTCTAATAATTCGATTAATTGGTGCGTTTAAAGGGATAGTTGAGTTTTGGAAGAGAGGGCGCTACACAAAATAATTTTTGTGTGAGATAATTAAAAAATGAGTGTCAAATTTGAAACAACATACCATTTTAATGGCCGAATCAACATTGTTTTGATATATCATCTACTTGTCTATTTCGTGTTTGTCTAACTTGTCATCGATTGTATTCGTATTATTTTCTTCAACTTAATAAAAGCCCGTTCCAGTTCGTGTATCCTTAGTGATTGCAGCAGCTGCTAGATCCTTCTGGAAAATGTTTTGTTATTCCTTGTGTCTAGTTGTTGAAATTGCGGTACGATTTTCGGAATGGCGAAACAGATATGTAAGAAAAATTGCCCAAACGGTATGTTTATTAGTTGACTGGTTGATATAATATGTTGACGGTTAAGGTTGTAGTTATTGTGCTTATGGTTATACCTAGGGATAACTAATGGTTATTAACGTTATGAAAATTAAAAAACCCTCATCTCTGCAGCATATGAAACAAAAATCTCTCCGCGGATATCAGCAACCGCAAGCTTACAGATTATTGGTATTGCGCCCTCTCTCTGTATCAGTCGGGCATGGCATACGCGTTGGTCGACATTCCCCTAAATATGCAGCTACAGATATGTAAGAAAAATTGCCCAAACGGTATGTTTATTAGTTGATATAATATGTTGACGGTTAAGGTTGTAGTTATTGTGGTTATGGATATACCTCGGGATAACTAATGGTTATTAACGTTATGAAAAAATAAAAACCCTCATCTCTGCAGCATATAAAACAAAAATCGCTCCGCGGATATCAGTAACCGCAAGCTTACAGATTATTGGTATTGCGCCCTCTCTCTGCATCAGTCGGGCATGGCATACGCGTTGGTATCTAGACATTCCTCTAAATATGCAGCTACTTAATATAGTTTAGAAATCATAACATTCCTGACAGAAAGCCTAAAACGTAGGAGTTTGATGGCAATATTATGTCCCTTTTCACAGGGAGAGGGGGTGCATTTGGGGGTAACAGTGCAATCAAATCCGATGTTGCCAAGGGTCCTTTGTAGCCCCTAGCCATACAGACCTGTGGCCATATTCATAAAAGCCCGATAGCCTATCTGTCAGCTAGGCCTTATCTCCTTGCCAAAATGCCAGTTTGGACGATAACTAGCGGGGAACTCACACAAATCGCTTGGGTGATCACCTTTGTTTTCACAAACCAGTGCACAACACACACGTGCATAGATATGTCTTTAGTAATGTGTGTAGATTTTGCACGCTGTCTATGCCCTTACCATATCGACCAATCAACGAGCGTCTTAGCCCTGTAATACAATAGCCATTTAAAATCTTCGTAGCGGGTTGCTAAATCGTAATTCAAGAAGCACTGCTAAGCATACCGATAACAAGCTAACAACTCGGATGATCTAATTTATTCATCGTGGCTGTCATGGTAACATTCCATCTGTTGCAAGTTTGTTTGACATCGCATAAAAGCGGAGTTTACTCGAACGTGTGAATGAACGAATTGTTCCTAATTGTTCCAATCATAAAAGCGTCTTATGTGTTCTACGACGTGATGCAGTAAGGGGGGGGGGGGGGGGGTAGTAGAACATAATTGTCTTAACTGGGGTAAACGGGGGGGGGGGGGCGGTAACTTGTGTCCAAAACAAAAAGCTTGCTATAATTCCTAAATGTAAGGGTGTTACTGTAGATATGAGCGTGAGTAGGAATTATGTTTTTTTCGGGGCGGGGGGGGGGGGGGGGGATCACGCGTAAGCACATGTTTGCATAGCCACCCCAATGAAGTAAAACCAACTACATCTCCCTCCTCACTACGATCAAGCTCCGCCATGCTTATAATATGATAGCATGACAAGGGAAACTATTCAATTGCAGTGAAAACAGAAACTAAATTGCATTAAATAGTATTATATATAGATAGATTCATCAAAACAGAATCGAAATCACACAAAATCAATCCGAACTGCAAAAGTAAGCTAATATGTCACAAAAAGGACAAATAAAGGCAAATTACTCTCCAGATAAAAACATGTAATTTAAGCTGATAAAAGATGTTATTGCTGAAGTACAAGGATGCTAGGGCGAACACGGAAAAGTATGTTACTTGGGGAACTATTTTGAACTAACATCACGCTATATCATAAAAAAATCTCTAATATCCCTTATTCGAATATTCCCCTTGCCATGTTCACGATCGCGCCACACGCATATATACACACACAAACCGGGCAGATTGTTACTTGCTAGCAATTTAGAGGTACATCAGAGTACCTCTAAATATTTGGTCCAGTGTCGCTAAAATTTGTCCTATCTGGCTTTGGTGAATAAGAAAAAATTAGCTGGGTGTTAGGTCGTCATTCAACTTCACGCCTTTGTTGTAAGTCAAACAAAGCTCTATTCAGAACGTCCCGCATAAATAGATTTCAATGCATTTAGTCGGCACCGCAGATCTATTGTTGTAATTGTTCGCATTTCGAATAACAATGTCGTGGAATACCAAATGCTTGTGGAATTTAGACACATGGGTTGTCATGCTAGGCCAGGCCTTGACTACGATAGCGAATTTAGCCTATCGGCCTTTTGTGAATACCAGTTAAGCCTAGCGGACATCGAAATCGTAATTTGATCAACCAACTAGCTTATCGGGGTTTTATGAATATGGCCACTGGACACGATCTACTGTGACATAACACAATCCATGCAATATTGGTGTCCATAATCCTAACAACTATGTGTAAAGTCAAATTGGGTAACCCTAGGTAACCATTTTGATATAAAATTGTGTTTTACAATCATACCAATATAACACAAATATCCACTCTGAGTATTAAAGTAAAATGTCCAACCTATAAAGTAGGTTTGCATGACCTATGCGGTCGTGTCAACAGGAGTCGGTCCCATTGTGTTACACAATAGGGTCGCCGATCAGGAAATTCGGTACTCCATTTCCAAAAGCAAATTATTTCCTCCAATAACGAAACAGCAAAAAAACAACCTATGTAAAGGGAAAGTGCATACAACATTATTCGGTAACCTACCACTCGTTCTACACACATTTAGCGTGTACTGCATTTTCGTCTTACCGGAAAAATCGGAATTCACGGGATGACAGGGGTGAACATTACTTTAGGGATTACTCGTTGTGTAAAGGTCCGACTGATTGGGAGATAGAGGGAAGAAACATAACTGTCAGTGACCCTTCCACTTCCCCGTAGCTAGGCCACCATGAAAATAACAGTTTAATGGGTTATGATTATGGTTATGAGTTGCGATGAGTTGAGTAGGCTTATGGTTAATGTTAGTTTGGGAAATCGGATTTTTGTAAATTAAATTGATTTTTTAGAAGTTTAGCTTGCATGGTAGTAGACCAATTAGAAATAATTATAGAATAAACAAATGGGTGTAGACCGTCACTTGTATGACAAGCAACTAGAAATTATAAGGAGACTCAGAATTGTGTGGTGCTCTCAAAACATGTTTCTCCACTCTTTGCACCGCTCAACTTTGATATCGGGTATAGAGTTAATTTTTCATAGCGCACCTTTTAGATGAGCATTCATGAAAACAACTAATTGCGTATGGCCTAGTCCCATACATAGCGCATCTTCTTCCGTTCCTATCGTTTGACATCCGGAAGGTACTAGCAGAATACTGGCAGAAAAACTAAATGGTGCGGACACAGTTCGGAATGGACTAGTAGGATACTTTTGATTCGGCTCCATTTGGTTTGAAACGAAATGTCGTGGAACTTCAAGATGGAACTTCAATAGTTAACTGACCATTTCGCCACATTTTATTTTGATAGCTAGGAAGCGGAAGGATAGGAGTAGGATATTAGTTATATGATCATGGTTAGTATGTGGTGAAGATGTACAGCATTGGCAGTCACTGTGGCCTTTGCAAATTTACAAAAGGGACCAGTTATACTAAGACTTTTATTTTTTTTTTTAATCGACTAATTTGTTTCAACATCTTTTTATTTCATGGAAAGTTGTATTTTAGAATGATCGGTATTTTGAAGATTTGTAATAGTGTTGACATTTTATAGCATTCGATAAATGTTGATGACATGTTTGATGACACGAATTAACCCGTTTCCCTACTAGATCTTACCATCCACAAAGAGTTAATACAGGTCCAATCAGATTATCGTAGGCAATTGGTTAAATAGTACAAGTGAAAATGATAGAAGTCAGTTGATGTATAAATAATTCATAAACAGGAGTTTGGTTATCATACAGCCGGCAATATTATTTTAATTTCGTTGAATAATTTATCATATAAGATTCAACGGCAATATTTTCCCCTGCCATCGTTTTGCTATGATTCCACCAAAAAGTTGTGTTTGTTTATTTGTTTGTTTGTAAGTCTGCATTATGAATTTTCTAGAAATAAAACGTGACGTTGTTTTGAATACCTCTTGTGTTGTTTTCCGTAACAAAAATCAGTCAAAGAAAAACGCCCATGGAGCGATTTCCATCAAACTTTACTTAACTCTAATAATTCGATTAATTGGTGCGTTTAAAGGGATAGTTGAGTTTTGGAAGAGAGGGCGTTACACAAAATAATTTTTGTGTGAGATAATTAAAAAATGAGTGTCAAATTTGAAACAACATACCATTTTAATGGCCGAATCAACATTGTTTTGATATATCATCTACTTGTCTATTTCGTGTTTGTCTAACTTGTCATCGATTGTATTCGTATTATTTTCTTCAACTTAATAAAAGCCCGTTCCAGTTCGTGTATCCTTAGTGATTGCAGCAGCTGCTAGATCCTTCTGGAAAATGTTTTGTTATTCCTTGTGTCTAGTTGTTGAAATTGCGGTACGATTTTCGGAATGGCGAAACAGATATGTAAGAAAAATTGCCCAAACGGTATGTTTATTAGTTGACTGGTTGATATAATATGTTGACGGTTAAGGTTGTAGTTATTGTGCTTATGGTTATACCTAGGGATAACTAATGGTTATTAACGTTATGAAAATTAAAAAACCCTCATCTCTGCAGCATATGAAACAAAAATCTCTCCGCGGATATCAGCAACCGCAAGCTTACAGATTATTGGTATTGCGCCCTCTCTCTGTATCAGTCGGGCATGGCATACGCGTTGGTCGACATTCCCCTAAATATGCAGCTACAGATATGTAAGAAAAATTGCCCAAACGGTATGTTTATTAGTTGATATAATATGTTGACGGTTAAGGTTGTAGTTATTGTGGTTATGGATATACCTCGGGATAACTAATGGTTATTAACGTTATGAAAAAATAAAAACCCTCATCTCTGCAGCATATAAAACAAAAATCGCTCCGCGGATATCAGTAACCGCAAGCTTACAGATTATTGGTATTGCGCCCTCTCTCTGCATCAGTCGGGCATGGCATACGCGTTGGTATCTAGACATTCCTCTAAATATGCAGCTACTTAATATAGTTTAGAAATCATAACATTCCTGACAGAAAGCCTAAAACGTAGGAGTTTGATGGCAATATTATGTCCCTTTTCACAGGGAGAGGGGGTGCATTTGGGGGTAACAGTGCAATCAAATCCGATGTTGCCAAGGGTCCTTTGTAGCCCCTAGCCATACAGACCTGGACACGATCTACTGTGACATAACACAATCCATGCAATATTGGTGTCCATAATCCTAACAACTATGTGTAAAGTCAAATTGGGTAACCCTAGGTAACCATTTTGATATAAAATTGTGTTTTACAATCATACCAATATAACACAAATATCCACTCTGAGTATTAAAGTAAAATGTCCAACCTATAAAGTAGGTTTGCATGACCTATGCGGTCGTGTCAACAGGAGTCGGTCCCATTGTGTTACACAATAGGGTCGCCGATCAGGAAATTCGGTACTCCATTTCCAAAAGCAAATTATTTCCTCCAATAACGAAACAGCAAAAAAACAACCTATGTAAAGGGAAAGTGCATACAACATTATTCGGTAACCTACCACTCGTTCTACACACATTTAGCGTGTACTGCATCTTCGTCTTACCGGAAAAATCGGAATTCACGGGATGACAGGGGTGAACATTACTTTAGGGATTACTCGTTGTGTAAAGGTCCGACTGATTGGGAGATAGAGGGAAGAAACATAACTGTCAGTGACCCTTCCACTTCCCCGTAGCTAGGCCACCATGAAAATAACAGTTTAATGGGTTATGATTATGGTTATGAGTTGCGATGAGTTGAGTAGGCTTATGGTTAATGTTAGTTTGGGAAATCGGATTTTTGTAAATTAAATTGATTTTTTAGAAGTTTAGCTTGCATGGTAGTAGACCAATTAGAAATAATTATAGAATAAACAAATGGGTGTAGACCGTCACTTGTATGACAAGCAACTAGAAATTATAAGGAGACTCAGAATTGTGTGGTGCTCTCAAAACATGTTTCTCCACTCTTTGCACCGCTCAACTTTGATATCGGGTATAGAGTTAATTTTTCATAGCGCACCTTTTAGATGAGCATTCATGAAAACAACTAATTGCGTATGGCCTAGTCCCATACATAGCGCATCTTCTTCCGTTCCTATCGTTTGACATCCGGAAGGTACTAGCAGAATACTGGCAGAAAAACTAAATGGTGCGGACACAGTTCGGAATGGACTAGTAGGATACTTTTGATTCGGCTCCATTTGGTTTGAAACGAAATGTCGTGGAACTTCAAGATGGAACTTCAATAGTTAACTGACCATTTCGCCACATTTTATTTTGATAGCTAGGAAGCGGAAGGATAGGAGTAGGATATTAGTTATATGATCATGGTTAGTATGTGGTGAAGATGTACAGCATTGGCAGTCACTGTGGCCTTTGCAAATTTACAAAAGGGACCAGTTATACTAAGACTTTTATTTTTTTTTTTAATCGACTAATTTGTTTCAACATCTTTTTATTTCATGGAAAGTTGTATTTTAGAATGATCGGTATTTTGAAGATTTGTAATAGTGTTGACATTTTATAGCATTCGATAATGTTGATGACATGTTTGATGACACGAATTAACCCGTTTCCCTACTAGATCTTACCATCCACAAAGAGTTAATACAGGTCCAATCAGATTATCGTAGGCAATTGGTTAAATAGTACAAGTGAAAATGATAGAAGTCAGTTGATGTATAAATAATTCATAAACAGGAGTTTGGTTATCATACAGCCGGCGATAATATTTTAATTTCGTTGAATAATTTATCATATAAGATTCAACGGCAATATTTTCCCTACCATCGTTTTGCTATGATTCCACCAAAAAGTTGTGTTTGTTTATTTGTTTGTTTGTAAGTCTGCATTATGAATTTTCTAGAAATAAAACGAGACGTTGTTTTGAATACGTCTTGTGTTGTTTTCCGTAACAAAAATCAGTCAAAGAAAAACGCCCATGGAGCGATTTCCATCAAACTTTACTTAACTCTAATAATTCGATTAATTGGTGCGTTTAAAGGGATAGTTGAGTTTTGGAAGAGAGGGCGCTACACAAAATAATTTTTGTGTGAGATAATTAAAAAATGAGTGTCAAATTTGAAACAACATACCATTTTAATGGCCGAATCAACATTGTTTTGATATATCATCTACTTGTCTATTTGGTGTTTGTCTAACTTGTCATCGATTGTATTCGTATTATTTTCTTCAACTTAATAAAAGCCCGTTCCAGTTCGTGTATCCTTAGTGATTGCAGCAGCTGCTAGATCCTTCTGGAAAATGTTTTGTTATTCCTTGTGTCTAGTTGTTGAAATTGCGGTACGATTTTCGGAATGGCGAAACAGATATGTAAGAAAAATTGCCCAAACGGTATGTTTATTAGTTGATATAATATGTTGACGGTTAAGGTTGTAGTTATTGTGGTTATGGATATACCTCGGGATAACTAATGGTTATTAACGTTATGAAAATTAAAAAACCCTCATCTCTGCAGCATATGAAACAAAAATCTCTCCGCGGATATCAGCAACCGCAAGCTTACAGATTATTGGTATTGCGCCCTCTCTCTGCATCAGTCGGGCATGGCATACGCGTTGGTCGACATTCCCCTAAATATGCAGCTACAGATATGTAAGAAAAATTGCCCAAACGGTATGTTTATTAGTTGATATAATATGTTGACGGTTAAGGTTGTAGTTATTGTGGTTATGGATATACCTCGGGATAACTAATGGTTATTAACGTTATAAGGGGAGGGCCAATTTCGAAAAAAGTGACTTTAGGTTGCCAGATCTCCACAACAAGTTTAAACCGATTCTAATTGCAAGTATTTTTAATAAGGCAACATAATTCAGAGGTCTACGTCAACATTTTTGTTGCGAACACCTCCAAATCCAAGATGGCGTCCAAAAAGGCAGCCGTTTTGTATTGCTATAGATAATTGGCGAGATTTCCCAAACGACACCTTATATCAAGATTATTCTGCAATCATATTAAAGACAATTAGATTTCCTATAACCTGATACCAAACACCGTGAGGTTCAGGATATGTATCACGGTCATTTTTAGCCCCAAACTCAAATTTTATGAATTTTTCCCCAAAATATGAAATTATTGATTTACATAATTACATATAAATCGATAATTGTATTAACAGTCAATCGAATACTTTTCAAAAAACTGTCCAATGATATCGACAATACACCCTGAAAATGTCAAGTGTATACCGTATCTGAACAACAAGTTATAGTACTTTGAAGTCAGCATTAGCAATCCACAAAATGGGTAGTTTTGCATGATTTCTCATGCTATACAGGGTGTCTCAAAAATGTGTAATCTTAATAAGAGGATTTGTATACCAAATGATTGCGTCAATCTCGGGACACCTTCAGTTCCAGTTATGAACAGAATAATACAAAAAGAAACACAATTTCGTGTAATATGATGAATATTTCACCATCATTATGTATAGTCCGCGTAGATGTTGTGTCTGTCCTGTATTTGTTTAACTGCATTTATCATAAATCAAACGCTAAAAATGAACTTAATTCCACTCCACATGAAGCATTCCAGTCAGCTGCATACTGACGCGCATGCCATGCATATTGCGAATTCGAATCATACTGGGTGTCCATGATGTGTTTAAAACAGTATAAAGATCATGCTCATTATCTTTAATAAGTGTCGTACTGAAGGACTGAAGTACACAATATTCAGGACATACTGTAATATGTGCAGAGCGTATCTAGCTTCGAACACCATCTTGATCGCGAGGAACGCACCCTTCATGCCCCTCATATCTTATTACATGTACCTGGAGACCATAAAGGTCTATACAATTTGTCTGACTCAGTATTAAAACAAAACAATCTCAATTGCTAAACTAATATGTGACCTTACACCACAAAACGAACAATAAGTCGGGAAAACTGATTTTGCTGATTTTCATATAACATTAAAGTAGAAGCCATTATCTTTAAAATGGTATATAATTTGTCATATTTGGACTAAGCAAACCCTTTCAAAATGAATTTGCCAAAGATATAGAATATGGCTGATGCATTTTTAAAATAAGGGAGAAACGGGCCGCTTAAAGGATTTGTGTCTATTCATGGGCTGTAATAAGATCACATTTATTAAATGAAAAATTAATATTTAAACATGATTTATGACACTCAATATTTCCTAGAAGGTAGATTAAGATATGCTGATTCAGGAAATACCAAAAATCCTAAATCTCATATTTTAAACAAAATTTGACTATGTTAGCTAATAAAAGAGAAACTACCACAGCGACATAACGGTCGTTTTGTGGTGTAAGGTCACATATGCACAACACCGAAAAGCCTCAGCAAGCCGAATGTTTATTTTTTGCACTACACTGTACTCGTGTAACCATGGTAACAACAGCCGATTATGGACAAAGATATACCAAATCAACAAATATTTACTTTAAAAACTTAAAAATAGCAGCTATAGAGTGTTTTTTTACATGTGATTTGTTTTCCTCCATGTTCACGCGAAAATTAGTGTGCATAATGCGGCTTGTAGTAGCCAAATATATGATTTATTATATTTCTATTGTTGTTGTTACTACGGTTACAAATGTAAATGGTGGTACAAAAAGTTACCCTAAGATAAACCTAATAGCCTATTCAAAGTGTTTTCCGAACCCTGAAAAAGTCTAGCTAACAGTGGTGTTCCGAATAATAATCATGTTAAAAACATAATTATCAAGATATGGTCGATCCAACTGTAAATGACGAGCGCCTCCCATTCGAATATTGCACTATGCACTTTGCATGATGGATTTATTATTGCAGTGAAATTACCGATACACTATTTTCGTGTACTATTGCAAACCGATGGCGGCATATTTATGACATAAAAGAAGAAAACTGAAGGTTTTGCTAAAAAATGGTATCAACAATTATGTCATTATTTAGGAGAAATTCTTGAATAAAGTCCGTAAACAAGAATTACATTCATTGGGGCACCCTGTATAGTGTTCGAAAGCGTACAAATTGGCTGTATTTGCCGATATCAAATGCTGAGTTCCAAGAACTATAACTTTTTGTTCAGATACAATATACACTTGAAATTTTTAGAGAGTATTGTTAATATAATTGGACAGTTTTTCGAAAACTATTAATTCAACTGCTAATGCAATTATTGATATATGCCGAATTATGTAAATCAATAATTTCATATTTTTGGGGAAAATGCCTAAAATTTGAGTTTGGGGCTAAAAATGACCGTGTTACATATTCTGAAACCCATTGGCTCGTATTCACAAAGGAGGTTTGGCGAAGGTTTGTAACAATCCCCGATTTATCTGCGTCATATTACGTCACTTAGACCTCGGTTTAGACCATAGACTGAAATTCCGTTTCACAAAGGAGGTTTGAAGGAAATCCGAGATTTATATACGTCATCAGAAGCGAAAATTACAGTCTGCTCAAAGGGGTAGTCTGTAATTTCACAAACCTTAGACTGAGACGATTGACCAATCAGGATTCAGCATGCGAGCAGCAAAATATTCTCGGCTAAAAGTTTTACCGCCATAACAAGCCACGAAAAACGATAAAAAAAATTTGTCTGCAGTATCATTGTGCGGCTGAAAATTTGGTTTCCTTCCATACAATCGTAAGTATATAACTTGTTTTTAGAGTTCGAATCCGTACTTTTCGCTTTATTGACATGCACATGTGTGATATACTGTATAATTGTCCATTTTCAGTGAAAATTCATGCCTTTCCGAACGACGCCCCTACTGTGTCGTTCGTCTAGATGCAGTTGACTTGCCCCACGTATGCTAATTTGTGTTGTATTTCTTATATGACAAGAACACACTAGCAAAGCCGATCCAATGATTTATGTCTGACACGTTTTTTTTTTTCTTCTGAAGAAGAATGCAGCCTTCATTTCCCAAATAAAATGGACACTGACAGTGTGGTGTAATATTCATTATTTATATTGACGATTTTGCGCACAAAAATTTCATATTTTTTCAAAGTGTCGTACTCGTACTCGTAGCGACGTAGTCGTAGTCGTAGCGTAGGATCAACTAAAATAATGACTGAAGTTTGAACTGTAAGTGTAAGTGTAACCTCAATGAAAAAAGCATTAGAATACTCCCACTAATCTGAGACTGAGGATTTGATGTATTAAAACATTTTCATTTAATTTTTCTAATAAAACTCACAATTTATGTGATATATTACAATTAGCCCAATTCCGTAAGTCGTAACCATGTCCAGGCATGAGTCATGACTTGAGACTGAGAGTTGAGTGACGTGTCAACTCAATTGTCATCAACAATAAATTCTTCCCCGAGTACGGTAGTCTTGAAACTTTGCGCTGCCATTGACTTCACACGCATTCCTGTGTAGCAAACTTTAACATGCAGTTTAATGCAAGTGTGAAGTCTGAAGATGCAACATTTTGTGCACGTTATTATTATCATTCTTAACTTGTTACACAGCGTTGTCAAGCTTTGTAAAAATTCTACGGCTGGGGATTGCGGAATCTGAAAGTAAATTTGAAAGTGGCATTTTGCGCAGCCTTTCGATAACAATAAATCTGTTCTCCTGGAAGGATTTCAATTAATTTGCTGATTCTTCCTCCATAATCAGTGGATTGGTCGGGCCAGTGTGTGAATTAATTTTTTTTTCCTTTTCTGTTACTACTAGCCCCAAACTTTTATTTCAAAAGTGAACTTATTACTTTTCAAAATATCACTCTTTCCTGATCAAACATGGAAAACAAGATTTTTTCTAATTTTGTCAAATGGTCGCCAGTCGGGTTAAAAATTATGCTTGCCCGATCAGGCCACCAAAATATAAGCATAATGATGACTAAGTTATAGAATATAGTTATACATTTTTGCTGGCCCGAAATGCAATTTCACTGGCAAGCTAATAACCCTTGGTTGGGCCAGCAGGCCAGTGTAACCCTGACTATATTTTGGACTCTGGACTTTGGACTTGGAGCTCAAATTAAAAATGAAATAGAAAATTACAAGACTCATCAATACAAAGTAAACAGTTTTTTTCTTTCATTTTCATCTTCCCTCAATGCTCCACTAAAGATGGCAGATCAAATGAACAATTTACGATTGTTGGATCAGCATGAAGAACTTGAACTAAGTCTGAGAGCGGGAAGAAGTGGCTTGAGCTCAACCTGGCAGAGACCTCCACGATCGAGGAGACCCAGACTTAGCCTAAGACTAGAGAGCTACGAGGATGAACCCTTAGACTATATGGTATTTTTAAAATTTAAAATTAACCCTTTGGCTTTGATTGTTGTACTTGTAATTGTAGAATTCAAATTGCCGCAAAATATAACATGCACGGCTCCACACATACTTTTTGTCAGTGGTCCATTCGGGCCAGTGAAATAATTTCTTCCCCCTTTTTGGTGACCCGAAAGAGAAATTTACTGGCCCCAAAAGGTTGTTTCATTCATGAGTAAACTGATTACTATTAGCAAGGCTTGACACTCGCACTGGCCCGGGGCCAGTGAAATTGCACTTGGGGCCAGCAAAATGTTTAAAAGTCATATTTTGGTGGCCAGATCTGGCAAGCAGATTTTCAACCCGACATTGACAAAATGAAAATATCTCGTTTTCTTTAATTTATGTCATGCTTCATCTGTAATCACTTGTTTGATATACCGTAAGGAAAGAGTGATATTTTGAATAGTAAAAAGCTTACTCATAAAATACAATTTTGGGGCCAGTAAATTTTCTTTTGGGCCACCAGAATAGGGGAAGAATCTATTTAACTGGCCTGACCGGGCCACTGACTAAAAAGGTGATTGTGGAGCCCTGCTATTAGAAAATATCACTCTTTCCTGATCAAAACTGTAATTATAGATTATAGATGAATTATGACATGGAGCTTGGAAGAAAATCAGACTTTTCTAATTTTGTCAATGTTGGATAGAAAATCTGCTTGCCCGTTAGGGCCACCAAAATATAATTCTTATACATTCTTACTGGCCCGAAAGTGCAATTTCACTGGCCCCAGGCCAGCGGAAGTGCCCTGTACATGCCCTGTACATGTACACCTCCCTTACTCCCTTTCACCCTGTGACTACAGTGACTGTACATGTACAGTGACTGTAGTAACTTGTATTGACCATGTTGTTTTAGCCATTTTTTTACTATTAAAAAAAACCCTTGCCATATATGCACATAGACTAGGGCTACATGTAGATCAACACATCTGGCGCTTTCATGGCCTCTTTTACATTTTTACTGAAATATATTACTGTTGGCCCAGGCTTCTATTCTAGCTAGATTTGTTGATCAGGCATTTGGCTAAAGTTTAGACATACCAGGGTACGTCACTATGTCTACAATCTACAGTCTTGGTTGAGAATGCAATTAACAATTGTATGTTAATCAACTATCTCTATTTCATACAATTTATCAGCTGCTGGGTATGAGTGATTGCTTCCTTCTTCTTTTTCCCCATTTCATCATGCAGTGGTTTGCACATTTCAAGGATAACATACAGTGGGACTATACATTCTCTTGAATTTCAGTGGCATATATGCTTATCTGTTTATTTTCTTTTCATTTTTTTTCTTCTTCAGGGAATCAGCACTATTCTAGAGGATGCATGTTAATGAGGCTCAAATGGCACAGTCATCTGTTTGGTGAGTCAAAAACGGATGGCAGAAGCTGTTGCAAGACCAGCAGGAACCATGATGGAGATCAACCCCTGTTCGTCCTTAATATCAAGAACAGGTTCTCTGTCAGTGTTCCGGTGCGAATAAAGATAACATTGTTTGTCATATGAAAATGGCCACTGCCAGAGCAGTGAAATAAAAATCATGTAACTACTGATGAAATTAATTATAAATGTTTACAAACATTTGATATCCTTGGCAATGAGAATAAAGTTTACATTGTTTATCTTGTGTATCTTTTGATACTGAATTTGCAAAAATCATAATTAATGTTGTGAAGTCATTGGACCTTTCATCTCTGCATATTTCTTACAAATATATAACATATCAGTTATGTGGTAATTTTTTGTTATTGTAGATGTGTGTCTTGTTTGAGGGTTGAAACAGTAATAATTAGTTAGAAATCAAGTAAATCAATATGTAATGTACAAGTTACAAACAGACAATAATGTCTTTCGAAACAATACCACACGAGGAATATCAGGATCTTGCAATTTTGTTTTCGTATTAATATCCCAACTACTAGTTGATAACCAATGATCAATTAATCAAAATTGATTATTCATGAGCAAAATTGAACAATTTCCTTACTGGCATGATTAATCACCATGTTAATGTGTTGACAAAATAATAATCTATAAAATTAGCTTTATTTGAAAAAATAAAGCTTGTAAAAAATTGTATTTGATTTTTCATATTGACAGGTTCCTATCGCTGCAAAGCCTTCGAGGTGGCAGGAGGTCTGCAAAGCTAGGATTTTGTATGAGAGCGTTGAATTGGCAGACAGCTTGAGACCAGGGCAGATTTGCTGCTTGGAGGTGGAGGAAAGGTAGACTAATTCTTTATGTGAAAACATGTATTTGTTATCTTTCTTCCTTAATCCTTAATCCTTATTCATTGTTATACTTTGGACAATCTGTAACATTCAAGGAATGTTCATTGTAAAAAACTTGCACTGCATATTTTTGTTGGTAATTCCTGTAAATAAGCTAATGTGTTTTGAATTTCAGTTCACAAATGTTTCTAATATCTAAATGCAACTTGATTAGTTTTGCTGTAAAGTGTTCCTCATATTTTTGTACAAGTGACACAAGATATCATTGCTGATTTTGTGTACAAAACATCCAGTGTATCCTCTATAAGTATTCACCCCCAAAAGGTATTATTGTAATTATTTATATTGTTTTTTTCTCTTCCCCCCACCCCTCCCCTTTCTCTTAATCCCTTTCGATTTTGCAGGTATACATTCTTCTCCATGATGCCATTTTTTCGCTCTGAAGGTGAACCACAGATGCCCTAACACTCTAACACTGCCCACAAAAAATGTGTTGTGGCTCACGTCGTTTCTATGAAATGGGCCGATCATGGAGGAGATGTTGTCCAAGATGTCCCAGGTAGTTTTCCGCAACAAGTATGTGAAGGTATATGAAGAATACGATATTTAAGTTCTTCAAGCAGGTTTTTCCAGCAATGTTACATTAACGCTGGCAACAAGTAGATTAGCAAGTCAGTTAATAACTCATTAGCAGGTAGTAATAACTATTCCTGCTCTGGAGCATGATCACGATCTCGATAACCATGCTCGAGCACGATCTCTATCACCCTGTGCGGCGTACAATGTTCGATCAACTTTTTCAGGAGCACAATCTCGATAACCATCTCGAGCACGATCTCATAACATCAGAATCAATATTTTGAAAATCTACCAACATGGTTTTAAATTTGTTTCTCTTGATCTCTTTATTGAATAATCATTTTAACCAAACATCACATTCACACTTTGTTGGTTGATAAAGAGAAGGTTGTTAAGTCAGTTTTGTTCATCAGGAGATAATTGTTCTCTTTTATATTTAATTAATATTTCCAAAATGAGAACATGCATGTATCTCGATTTAGCCAAAAACTCGACTTCACACCCTTCTTTACTCTCACCCCACAAATTGTTGATAAAAAAGTGGTTGAATGTGAGGTGTTTTGAGGGCGCGTCTCTCGTGTTAACAACTGCTTTTTAATCAAAACCACCCTGTAACTTAACCGTGGATGTTTTATTACCATCTTTGGGTAATTATGAACTCTGTAGGCTTTCAAGAACACAGTTCATTGTGAAGTAAATGGTGGATATCATTTAAGATTTCACATGAATTATTATTTGCATTGCGTATAGTGTATTTCATAGACTACTGATTTGACTCTGATTCATTGTGCTGATACATTTTTTTTTGGTACATGTACTTACATACTTGCTTACTGTGTGCAAAAAAAAACAACCTTGCATTGAACTTTTAGCTCATGATCTGAATTATGTAACAATCCAATTCAAGTGTTATGTTTTATCTATGAATAATGACAAAACATGTTCATGTCAAATTCCACAGCATGAAAACAAAATTAAAAAGTATATTTCTTTGGGGTAAACAAGTTGTGATTCTATTTGTATGTGCATAATTTGAGCTTTGAATATGAAAGGATTATATTTAAATCTGTATATTTATCAATTATACTAAACAGAACAAAAAGTAAATTCCCTTAACAATTATGTTATCATACAAAAATCAAGAAGTAGTTGACAATTTAAAGAAATAGTTATACATGTACAGCTATGAAATACATTTGGATAAAATCAGAGATGGTCATGGTCTTCATTGTTGTGAAATATCACATGCATATCAAATGCATTGATTATGGTTTTTTGAAAAATGCTGTTTAAAAAACTTATTTTTTGTTATGGAAACATGTGATTCAATGCATTTGTTTAGATTGTATAATAGTACAATTTTTAAATGTATAGAATTGTAAATGAACAACAGTTCTGAAGAAAGAAAAAAATATTTGTCTTTATGTTCATGAGGTAATGGTTATCTTATATTTTTACAGATGTTTTTCCTTTCTACTATTATAGTTTTTTGCCTGACAGCATTTGAAAAATATTTTGCTTTAAAATCATGAGGGGTTGCTTGGGGATGTGTTGGGGGGGGGGGGGGGGGGGGGGGGGGGGGGGGGGGGGGTGGGGGGGGGGGGGGTGGGGTGGTGGGGGCTTTCTTTTGTGCTAGGGTGTTGATGCCCCCTTGACAGTATTTTGCAAATTAATGTTCTAGATTAATTAAAAAGGGTTCACAATATTTAAGATTAGTAAATATAATATCCAATAGCGTGTTGAGTTTTGTATCATTTACTTGTCAAGCAAGAGGTGTTTGTATAGTGGTTATTGTATAAAATAAGTGAAGTCACAGAGAATGTTCATTGTAATAAAACTATAATATGATTATTTGATTTTTCTTCATCCATTTGTGTGTATTTCTAGATTTTCTTTTGCTAATAGAGCTATACAGCCTCCAGAACCCCCATAAAGCTC
Source organism: Echinarachnius parma (assembly GCA_037951105.1). Classification (NCBI taxonomy): domain Eukaryota; kingdom Metazoa; phylum Echinodermata; class Echinoidea; order Clypeasteroida; family Echinarachniidae; genus Echinarachnius; species Echinarachnius parma. Next base: position 86,765 of record JBAMJV010006219.1, read on the forward strand.
TACAGGAAATAATATTTAATCAAATATCTACCACCTACTAAATGCAACTAGTAAAAACTTTAAAATAGATATCAACTAAAAATAAAGTATGATGTCTTATGTCCCTTTTTGAGGTGTATGTGCTGATTGTGTGCATGCGTGTATATTTTTGTATGTTTGTATTTACGTGTGTGTGTGAGTGTGTGTATGCATGGTGTGTATGTGTGGCGTGTATTTGTATAAATGTGTTTTGTGTGTGTGTGTTTGCATATAGTGTCCGTGCATTTATGTCTGTTTCATTGGTTTAAAAAAAATACACTTTCACAAAGTATGTAATATACTCAGAAGCAAAAACACAACTTATCCATGAGAAAATACAACACACAAATTCACAAAGTAGGTTATACCAGATAAGTGAGTCCCAATAATTCAATTTGAATTAATTTCCATTATTGCGTGTAGGCGGCGGTTCTAGCTGTTTTCTAAGGCGGGGGGGGGGGGGGGGGTTACCCAATGACGATCTAGCTTTTTGCTAAGTTTTTGGTTGGCTTGATGGGGGGGGTTAGACTCTATGACGATGTGGACTTTTTCTTTTGCTGATTTTGAACCCCCCTAAAGTGATTTGAATTTCGACTAATTTTCACTGATGACATTTCACCTGGTTGGCAGCCCAAGGGGTGGTGGGGGGTGGGGGGGGGGGGGGGTGGGGGGGGGGGGGGGGGGGGGTGGGGGGGGGGGGGGGGTTGGGGGGGGTGGGGGGTGGGGGGGGGGGGGGGGGGTGGGGTGTGGGTGTGGTGGGGGGGGGGGGGGGGGGGGGGGGGGTTAACCCCCAAAGGGTACTGGGATGCCCACCCCCCGCGACCCCACCCGGGCCGTGGCTTCCTAGATCGCCGCCGCCACAGGCGTGAGTTGCGTGTATGTTTATGTTATTGGTGCTAAACGTTTGGTTAAATGCGTGTAGATTTTAGCTACTACATAAGCGTTGTGAGTGGATTTTCTTTTATGATTGTATGTCGTGAACATTCGGCCCCGGAGGACTAACCGGATGTGCTACGTAAACCTAAGCGTTTAGTGTTGACATGCCTCTACTGAACCATCAAATCCCCAGCACTACCATGAAACAGTATGACGACAACATCACTTCCAATACCCACCATATAACTTCCTCTACCACAAGCCCCTGCCCCAGTCATTGACCACCACCCCACATACCAATACCCTCCCCCGTCCAGTCAGTTACCCCCCGCCTCAAGCCTTAGTGTTGAGCACACTGGGAGTCCAAGAGACCAGTGTCACCCACCCGTCCAACCCCAAGGCGCATGTGCACAGGATACACACCCACACCACCCACTTACCAAGCACCCGCACCCGCACTACCAGGCAACAAAATTAACTTAACAGAACTTATACCGCCAACCAACAAAATAAAAATTCCGCACAACTACCATAATACACTACACCCACGTCCCCGAAACGTTGGTGGCGGCCCAGGCCCGCGACGATCCGTAATTGTGCCACGGAACGGCCGGCGGTGTAACGATCAACGCCCGACCTAATGATCATTCCATACTGTGTTCCGTACGAAATTTGATTTACCCGCCTTACCACCCGCCCCCCATGGACCGTCATATGGTCGCCCGCTCCCGCTAAAACCCAGGCCTAACATATCCTATCCTTCGTCGCGGTTATAAAACAGCATAACTCTAACTGACTTCAATCCAGTTGGGTCCCCAGGCCCAAACCGCCCTAATCAAAACCATTTCGTTCTCAGCCACAGAAACAGCCAACAATAACACCTCCAGCACCGACCCCGACGACCCTCACACCCATGAGTCAAATCCAGCGTCTGCGCACCCACCCTCATACAGTAAATAAAATATAATATTTTTCCACAACAATCCCCATTCCCAACCCCCCCCTGTAGGAGGTGGGGGGTGGGTTAGCATATCCGCCACCACACTCCGCTGTGTCAGTTCAGTGAACCTCCACGATATTCACTACCCTTGATGCGGACTAGGTGAGAGTGGCACGTGTCCCCCCGACCCGTCCGTAGTCAGGTCACCATCGCTACTATAGCACTTAAATAGTCAACTCAAGGTTCGTGTATCAGACAACGGAATGATGGTCTGAGCGTCAAGGGTCTGAGGATATAACACCCCAAAGCCTTTAGACAGTGAACACACCCCTGGAGTTTGATAACATACACATTGACCTTAATTAGCCTCCTGTCATCTCTCCGATCCTCCACCCCTCGGCACCCCGGCACATTCAGTACCCGTTAGCCCAAAACTCTGTAGCTTCGTCCCCCGCGTCGGAGAGATGCCCGTATTCTCACCACATGCCAACTGGTCAACACCCTGGGGTTTGTTTCAAGGTGGTCTACGGTTTAGTATAAATCCATCGGAAACTGAGCACATACCACATTTCCCGTGTCATAAACGAAAGATTTCACCAACCCCTCAATTCGAGGTCTGTCGTGTCGATCCACAGTCCGCGGTTTCGTGAAATCTTATCTTAAGACCTGCAAGCCCTTTGATATTATGTTTCACAGACCACGTGTTAAACAAGAAGTAAATAATTGGAAAAAATAACAGTTGATCTGAGTCATCTACAGTTTATATCTGGGAGATGTTACTGGTGCATTCTGACTAAATAATATA